>JAQIWF010001002.1:0-14045 GCA_034694965.1 Ceratozetes gracilis | reverse complement strand
GGAGAGAGAGAGAGAGAGAGAGAGAGAGAGTCCTTTGTATGGAATCAAACTAACAGAACAAGAGTTAAAATTTTCGTATTTTCTAACTATTGTTACAAATAATAACACATTATATATAAAGCCGTATAAACCTTATGTAAGCCCACAATAGAGTCTGAGACCGATTGGCAAAAGGGATCACAACTAAACTGATTTCTATATAATTGTTTGCAATACTATTCTCAGCTAAAAAATAGTGTAGAAAAATGCAGTTCAAGCAAAACAGAGCCAATGTATGCCATTTGATGCCATGACTTACAAAACTAAAATAGAACTGAATTTTCTGGCATTAGTACAGAAAATCAGATAATTACGGCTTCTCTCACTTAATTGAAACAAATCCGATGAAAACTACCATCAATTCTAATATTCATTTCTGTGTATTAAACACATTAAATACTGAGCTCTCTATCATTTGCGATGAATTCTCGAATTAATTACTCATTGTTTTCAAATTCATTAAATTAAAACTGTTTTGAAATCATAGAAATTTCATTAAACACTCAAATCAGTACCTTTAACACCGGTTTATACAAAGTTAAGTTTTAGCTCAAGTAAATCCCAATCAGTGCCAATTAGGAGTGTATCGATAATTGACTAAAACGGTAATTGCAATACTTGTTAGGGCACACCATTACGTGTCTGACAATTTCGGATATAAATCTTAGTTAACAATAATGCGATCGAAATTGCCATTCATTAAATGTAAACCTCCCTCTGGCTCTCGATTTGCTAGAAAAGTTCAAAATTCAAGTTTTTCAACCGTTAAACAAAAGTTTCCTCTTTTTTCTAAATAATTGCTAAGAAGTCTATTCACTAATTATTATGACATTCCGTTCCCTTTCTTCTGCCAATTCAGTCGTTTTTTTCGGACAAAAACTTTTTTGTGATAAATGAAAAAATAAAATAAGAAGTGATTAACAAAAAACAAAAGAGATTTGACTCACATCTGCTTAAAATAAATTGTTTATTCAATTAAATGTTGAGTCAGAAGGAAACTAATCATTCATTAAATGATGAAAACTAAAATTCTCCGACAAATTCAACAAATTCTTGTAAAAAAGAGTATCTTTTCCTCAAAACAGCGATAAAAATCAAAAACTAATTTACGATTCATTAAACTTCTGTCAAAAATTATAAATTATTAAATAATTCAAATGAAGATAACAAATGTCTTTTTCGAGAATGTTTTGAAATACATTTTTCAAAAGCAATTCTCAATTGAATGAAATATCAAATTATTTTCACTCAAACACTATTTGAGTTCAAATAGTATTGAATTCAGTACTCAAAAGTGTTGAGCTCTGAAACTAATGATTTATACTTTTTTGGCCCAAAAATGCTATCTTTTATTTAATTTCTATTTTCATTCTCTTTTGCTGTTTCCGTCTCTCATATAAAAACTAAATCTCAATCTGTAATACCCAGGGGGAGGGGGTGTATAAATAAACTCTCATTTGTAATGTTCATTAATTTTATAGTCATCTCTCTGTAGTGAGACTATTTATCTAGATTCTCCCATATTTTTAAGAAATATTAAATTAACAAGTATAAAAACTAGAATGTAGCCATACATTCCCGTCCTATTGAGAAGAGCAGATTTATTTACTTTATTGATTTTATATCCATTATTCTCACGCATAATATTTACAGAATGTAACTTAGAACTCCCCAGAGTGGGTGTGACCTTGGATATCACTTCTATCAAGAATAGTATTGAATTCTTCAAATATTATTTTTGCTTTTCAAATCTTAAATCATATTTTGTGCACAAAACGTTCTGGATATTTATTTCCTGCAGAGCTGGAAATTTGATTTTGATATTTTCATTTTGGATTTTTCCGCCACAAAATTATTTCTAAAATATTAGACTTCACTTAAATTTCTGAAAAGAGAGAAAAAGAGGAGAAACGGCGAAATCGTTAGTATTGTGTAGATTTGCCTCAAATTTTATTTCTATTCTCCAAGACTTCTGAATAATCGTATCATTTATGTAACGATTCGAAAGAAAAACAAAAAGTTCACAAAATTTCCTGAAATTGTCTGATAAACAGTTTCACTATTTTTAGAAATGCAAACACTTTTTTGTCAATATTTAGGCTTTAAATTTGATTAAAAGAGTCATAAATTCAACCAATTATTTACTTTAAATATTATGTAAATTCAATGCAAAAAACTCCGTCTGAAGTGAATCTCCTCTCCAATGAAAAATTGATTTTTCAGTCAAATTTGAGACAACATTTCGGCGAAAAATGTGAAGACAAGAGAAAAAATAAAAGTTGAATCCTATCCCTGAATAAAGTGTTTGTTTGGATTAAATATATTCTTAGAGAATCGGTTGCGTTACACAATTCAGTGGCGAATCAGACCAAGAACTCAATCTAAGACGAGAGCAAATATTGCACTTCACTTCTTGAGTCATATTTCATGAGCACTTCACTACATAATGGCTTATATGATAAGCCGGTCCCAAACAAACACAACAGATTGTCTGTCTGTCCATAATTTTATGGATTAAAATCTATATAAAAAACTTGAGTTCAGATCGAAAACTGAAGATAAATTGAGTCGAAAAATGAAAACGAAAATCAAATTTAGTAATGAATTTGGTTTTGATTTCCAAATGGCTTTTCATGAATTCTGAATGCATTCACAAAATAATTTGAATTTATTTTCGCTTTTATGGCTTTGATCTTCGATCCACTGAAAAGAGCCAACACTTATGCAATGAAAAAAACAAAATGGTTTTTACATATAAATATGTAAATCAAAGCAAAGACGCATAACTCGACTAAACATTTGATTAACTCCGAGGAGTGTGTAGTCGGAACTCAACTCAAAATTCAGTTCAGGATAATAAAGAGCAAAAAGAGGAGAAGTTTTTGGTTTTGAAAAATTTATGTGAATGCAGTCAATCATTTTAATGGTCATCTTATCGAGATTTCTAAGCCTTACAAACGGCTAAAACGAGACTATTTTTGGCCCTTTTCTAAAGTGGTAATCACTATAAATTGATTTCTCTCTCTATCTCTCTCCCACTCCCTCTCTCTCTCCCTCTCTCTCTCTCTTTCTTTCTCTTTCTCCCACTCCCTCCCTCCCTATCCCTCTCTCTCGCCATGAATAATAACAAGATGATCATGGTTGAAGTATTGAAAGCTAAGAAAGGTTTACATAGATCCTAATTGTCTTTTGTTTTTTGTAAAAAAAATTGAATGAAAAATGTTGTAAAATCCTTTCTTTTCAGCCGTAAACTATAAATTCATGAACAGAATAAAATAAACTAGAAAATAAATGACCCAGATATGTGACCATTTTATGCCTCATTAATTAAATAATCCAACCAAACTTACACGATCTTTAGAGCAAGTTTTCAGATAATACAATAAACTTTTGTTGTCATATATTCTCCAAATGATAGATCAAAATATTGAATACAACTAAATATAGTTTGAATTTATTATTGACATTATAGGGGGAGTCATACCCTCCGGATTTTTGCTGGATATTATAGTTCTACTGTCAGATCATTCTTTATCACATTCCAAAATTTGCAATTCCCTCTTGATTTGAATAAGGTTTCCCAAGGGAAAATCAGCCCAAAATCTCATCACAATTCTATTTTAAAAAATCCATGTCTTAACGGCAAATTTAACTTGATCTTCTTCATCTTAGAAGAATAGTTTAAGAAATTTGATGAGCGTGTAGTTGGAGTACCTTGACCATCACTGTATATAATGTCAAATATATGATAAGCGTATGACAAAATTCAGCCAATATTTTCCATCATGTCTTGAATTGATGTGATTTATATCAAACACAGATTTGATTAAAATATAGTTTCCAAAAATATCTAAATGTGACCTCAATTCCATTAGTGTCATCATCTAGCACATTAAGCACACTCTGAGCATCTAGAACAAATATAACAAATATTGGCTTAATGGAAATATTCAAAATTAATTTGAGAAAATGATAAATATAAGTCAATTAACAAAACTATAATGAAATTCATTAAAATTGACTTAATCCTAATATATTATTTCTATGCTTATCATTAAATTAACTTGCACACTTTCATTAGTCTGGATTTAATTGTTATCTTGCAGAGCAGACATGGGAATAAGGATTGGTTGCTCTCAGTTTGACTGATGGCGAGTGTAGTTATGTATTAATCATAAGACAATTGAGTAAAACTTTGCTAATAACCCATTGTGGCTGAAATGGATCCAAATTATTATTGCACGCAATTGTCTGGAAGATAATAATAAGGAAATGGATCTTATTTTTGACTCATAAATGAATTCAATAGCCATTCGTCGTCTTAGTGATAGCAAGATATATACCCTGCATCCTATTATTAATGTTTAATAATGCATTAGGTTCATTGCACTAGATGTAACATCTTTGTGAATAATTCAGCTATCATTTATAGATTACCATTTGAAATGTGCTCATCTGAAGTTTTGAGATAGTTCAGTTCATTCTCTCAAAGAGCATTTCCCTGATATTTCCTGAATTGGTTCAAATATTTTTTATTTTGACAAGTATTAAATGGATAGCAAGATGATCCATAACTTAATGTTAAACAAATATTTCTTTTTAACCCAACATCATTGATAAGCAAGGGACTTACTATTATATCCAGCACACAAATGTAGACTCAAATCCCAATTTTGTTGCACTAAAGAATTTTGGGTTATTTGGGTTAAAATTGGTTTAAATCTAGTTTAGTGTTTGAATAGCGGAAAGTATTCTATAATTTGTTGAAATAGCTTTGAATTTAGAGGTTTGTGGACATTCCTGTCGTAACAAAATAAACATGAGGTGAGAAATATTGTTAATCAAATAAACTTAAAACCGGAAGCATTGAGTAAATGCATTAAACTCTACTCCAGTACTACTCCAGTATATAAAGCATTTGTTGGTTATCCCATGTTTTATGTCTTTCCCACTAAAAAACTCATTCAATGGAAGATGAGTTCTATTTTTATATTTGTCTGCTTTTACTCTCTCTTTATATTCTCAATGTTTTGATAACATATTATTCGGTGTCTTCTGTTTTGCTCCAAAAAACCATTTGAAGCCAAAGTGTGTCACAACAGACGAACAAAATCTCATTTCACTCTTTCATAATTCAATAGCAAATGAAATATCCTTTTCTTGGCTTTTATTCTCTTTTTATATAAACTTGTATAAATTTATATCATTTAATTTGATTTCAGTCTCATTGCCAGCTATTGTTGGAAACATATTTCTCTCATTTTAAAGGGAATTAAAGGGAAACACATTTATTTGAAGTATACATATATTGATTGAAAGGAAAGTAAGTTTCAGATATTAAATGAATTATTCGGACGATTCGTTAGTTTGAAGCGAGACTTTGATTATTACTACATCTCGTTGTGATTGGAAGACATGACTTGTGTTTGAATATCAGCTCTTGTGCTGTCCTTCCATCTGCACAAGTATTAGTAATGGGACTCAAGTTGTCGCACATTCTGTGGCAATAATTTTATCCTTAGTTCAGTTGAAACATATTTTTCTCAATCAAATCCAATCAATATCTATAACAACACAACAATTTCTCTGCGTTTAGGCTATACTTGTCTTACAAATGCTGTAATGCATTGAGTTTTTTCTCCTCTCCGTTAATACCCTTTTCTGTGATACATAAAGAAGAAAATAATTGAGTTTTTGTTTCTATTTATCAATTATCAGGACATCCATACTCTAAACCTGAGTGAATTCCAATACACTCAGACAAACATTACTGGCTTAACACTACTTGACCCGAAGGGACAGGAGATCGGGTTTGTTACACGCGATTGGATCAGTGGCAAAATGGTCCACAATATCAAAAGGGTTGTCACCGTAAGTTCCCTCTCTAATAATCACCACCACTAGTAATCACCTGATATGATCAAGGTCTCCATATCAAAATGTTGTAGCAATCGATTAAGCAATTATTCATAGATGACTAGAAATTATCAGATCTAACCAGAGCCACAGGGGAAAGGAGTCACATATTTTCCAATTTTGATAAATCCCCTTTTACCGTAAAAATTCAATATAAATGCATATATAGATACATATTAGGTCTGACGAGATTTTGACCGTAAACTCCCTCCTGATTGCTCTTCTCCTTATCTCCCTGTGGGCTTTGTGCTTGGTCAGCTATATCATAAAATATTAGCAAATTATTATGATAGCTCAAGATCTAAGATTAAAAATTTAAGATTAAAATTACCACCTTAAAATTTGTTTTTACACAAATATTTGGTTAAATAATTTATTGAATTTAAATCAGTTTAGATTCAAGTAATTTGAAAATTAGATTAGTAGATCTAGACAAATTTTATTTCCATTAATCTGTTCTAAATTTTATAAAACTCTTCCGCAATGAAAACTCATTTTTAGTATAAACTATAGGTCTTTACTTGAGATGAGCAAGGTAAACCCTTCCACTCCCATAAAGGTTATCAGAAAAAAAAATTTTAGTCAAACTTCCACAGACCTATTGCTTGTCCACAGACATAATGTAAATGTTTTCAAATCCTAGGAGGAGCGGCTATTTTCTAATCCTATGGGATATTTAGCAAGACCCTCTCCTTGGCCATCCCTTTTTAATAATGTGATTGATTGTCAAACAGTGTCTTTGGACTCAATTCATTGCCGCCTTTCGTCAATTTAACGTTTGTTTACATTTGTATCAATTGTGACAAACCTCTCAATCAGAGATTTGACACTTAATTCTATTAATTTTCAGTCATTTCTCTTATAAATTTATGATGGTAAGTCCTGTTGGAGTGTTAGCACCATATTACCAATCATAGACTATAGCTTGCTCATTCTCAAATTTAATCAGACTGATTGAAAGCATAAAATTTTATTTTAAATTTGGATTCACTATAAAATATTGCTTAATAGGAGAGCACAGCCTACTATTGATTGAAGTTTGAGCGAAATTAAGAGTTTTAGGGAATTATTAAATGATCATTATCAGTTAAGAGTTGTAGGCCATTAGCAGTATTAGAATCGGAGTACTTTTGAAAATATGGCCGAAGAGAACATTTGTTGCCATCAGTCGATCAAAAATGTATTTTCAATCCATTTTGATATTGGGATCGACACACAAATAGAGCCCAAAAAATGAATCCCTTTTGGGTTTACATAAAATTTTATTCCATTTCATATGAATTTGTGTTGAATTGGTAACGACTCTCTAAGTCACACATTCATCCCATTCCCTCCTGTGCACAGACAACCACTGCCTTACTTCACGACTCTGTAACCCTATTTGGAAGGGCTGTCGAAGACTTTCATCGCAATTCCAAACAATCAATAACATCGTCTCCGATCACATGCGAAAGCGGAGATCCCTGGCCTTATGGGACAACACTTATCAACGCAATGAAAGCGGTATGAAATGCAGAACTCAATCAAATTTTTATCTCATTCTGTATAATATCCGACACAAGAAGTCGTTATTAATCTCTTTTCGCGCCATTCGTTCCTTAAATATATTTATTTATTAAAACATCATTTCTATGATAATTATCTCATCAAAAAGGCTTCGCTTTTCACAAATATTGCCAAACAAATGATTTCCATTGAATTCTTGTAATTCCACTCAAATCTAATTACAGAGTTTACGTGTTATTAAGAGAGAAGAGTTAAAACTGCAGCCAATCACAGATTAGTGTATAAACAAGTGATTAGTCAAACATTTGGCCAAAAAATTCCGATCCCTTTATGTGACTTAAAATAACAGACAGATAAGGATCACAACATTTTCCTCATTTAATGTTTCGTTAAATTTTGAACATAACACTAATGTTTATGTTTTTAAGTCTGCACTTTAATGAAAAATGATGAGGGTGAATTGTGGGCAGAATGGCTAATACCCTTTTCAAACTTATCTTGATCAATCTATCTGACAATCTAAACTCTAATCACACGAAAATGTTTTCAAACTTATATTGATTTTGACTTTTTTTGGCGGTGTGTGAGAGAGAGAGAGAGAGAGAGAGAGAGAGAGCGAGAGAGAGCGAGAGAGAGAGAGAGAGAGAAGTCTGCTATTATTGGCATAATTTTCTCTGAAAACCCGACTCAAAGTTATCTGGAAGAGAGATATTTAATTTGTAAAAGTGATTCAAAATTGAGATCTGGTAGTTTCAAAAATATGCCTTTTATACTGACATCCATTTTTCAAGTATATGTTGGGAACAGACAGAGAGATAGAAAAGAAAATCCGATTTATTTTGTGCACAAAAATACAACATTGCTATGAATAAACATTTACAAAAACTCAATCTATTCTTATAAGTAAGTAAAAAATCGAAGCCTTAGCTCCTACTTCAGGGATGTGAACCCATCTGCACATTTTGGAAAAGAGTCCATTGACCTTTCACCTTTTAGTCGCCATTTCTAATCTTCTTTAGAATGTAATGTTTTTTATTCAAGAATTCACATAAAAAAGAAACATTGGCTCAAAAATATCAATGGTAATGAGCTGAGAGACTGACCCACCACTTAGGCATCCCTGTGCACAACAGTATGAGCGATGAATAAATAAATTTTTTCTTGTGTTCACTAAAACAAGGGTTGGAGTTATGAATCTCTAAATAGAGTGAATGTAGAGTCGGTTGAGACTAGAAATTGTGAAAAATAATCCATCATTTCTTGTAGGCATGAATGCAATATTGAAAAAAAATGAAAATTAGCTCAAATTAATATAAGAGGAACCCCTTAAACATTAATAATTTATTAGACTAAAAGACTAAGAGAATATATTCTTGCAGAATAAGTAGACTTTTAAGTACATTAACTAATTGTATGTTTGCCAACAAAAGAGAGGGAACGGCCAAAAATCCTGAAAGTAATCCAATCGAAGCAAAACATAATGTAATAATAAATCGATATTTTCTTGTGTTCCTCAGAGAAGAAATACAAATAAAAATTTTAAAATAAAGTACTGAAAAGCATCTAAAGTACTGTAAGTCCTGTTTGCTAATAAAAATGACTTAAACTTACAATATTTGCTCAAACATTAGACAATTTGGTTTTCAATTCTTACTCTTCCAGTCCACTCATTCCTCAGCCAATCATTACTCTGTCATTACAATCGGTTATCATTACAAATGACTCCACTTTCATATGTATTATACATAGCAATAGACGACTAAACACTTAGCTATTGGTGTCGTTAGTATATCATAACAATCGTAATAAAAATCCTGATCTAAAGTTACAATATTTCTATCGATTACGGGAAGAGCTCTGAGAGAAATCATGCCATAAGACTCACTGTTACTGCATATACACAATGAATAGTGTTTTTCAGATATCCAGAGAATATATCACTTGTTTCTAAGTTCTTGTCGTTTGAGTTCTCTCTCATTCCTCCCTTTCCTCCCATTCCTCTCAGCAGTATATAGTATTAGATGATCCGAACGGAATCAGTGACAATAAAGTATAGAATAAGACATCGATTTCAATAAAAATAAAGTATTGAAACTTCAATTCATACATAAATTTTGGTTACATTTTTTCGTTTGTATTTTTGGTGGATTTCCAACTGATTTCCAAATATTATCATTGCTATCATTGGAGCAAATTTTTCAACGCATTCAATAGAAAATCAAATAAATTTTAAGCTTAGAATAAAAATGCAGTGAAAGTCCTCATAAAGGCCTCACAAATATATCAATTGAGTCGATGATGTGAAACGAAAATTCAAGAATTTCCTGTTGTTATTGAATTAGTTGTGCCTTCAGTCGAGAGGCAGTACTAAGAATAATGGAGATCCCAAAGAGAGGGTTAACGTATTTTTGTGCTCCAACTCCTCAATAGAAAGATGACTCCAATCTATTTGAAAAATGTTTATCGTATTAAAGGTGTGCTGAAAATGCCTTTCATTTTATTAACTGGTGTTTGACAGTCACAGGCAATGAATTACTTGAGATATGAAGCGCTGCCACACAACAGACCCTCATATCTGCGAAATCAAAGGATGCGTGAAAATGATAGCTAATGGAAATGTGCCGAATGTAAGGCAATGTGGCTCTACTCGGGATCACTCGAATTATTATTATGATTCATGATGTGACACACTGTCCGACTCTACTCTAAACAGGGGACCGACAGCCGGACAATAAGTCAAACAAAACTGTGTCCACTGTTAGTTCGGTGTCTTGTTTTCTATCCTTTCCAGTACTTTCACTTCTCATACACTTTAGTTTTATGACACAAGAGATGGACAGACAGTCGAAGGGAAAAATATCAATAGTTGATAGCTTACGAACCAATGAGTTGAATGAAAAATTTACTGTTGAATGAACAGAACCGCTAAATCTGATCACAATCTAATTGATTGGCTCTAATTTTTCTGCCATTTCTTGCATTTTATGCTTAAATGATTTCACTCTTATGTTACCATTTTTTGCTGTTTTTCAAAAGAATCGATCGAATAATCTTATTAGACATAGACAACTGAAATGTGCAAGGTCTTTCACCCTAGATATTAGACAGATATTTTCAATTTCGATCGATGAATGAAAAGGAAGTCTAAAATCAGTAATTGGTTGATAGTTAGCCGGTATTAATTGCCAATTAGCTTGATAAGAAGAAATTGCCTACTTTTATTACTTACGAGGTATTTATCTTAGCCATTGAGGAAATTATCATCAAGAATAACACACATTATCAAGGATACAGACGATAGAAGTAACACGAAACCCCATGAACTAAACAGTTTATTATTAGCCCCTAACCCCACCTCTTAGAGCCGGAAAATAATGACATACACTATGAGCTTTAGAGGGGTCTCCAAAAATTGTGAGTAAAGGAGCCAAATCGGAAAAAATTGGAAAGGTCATCGAAATTTAAAGTGACAATCGCGTTCCCAATTTTTACTGACCCCCCTTCTTTCCCCCTTCCTCTTAGAGTCTCTGCTCTTCATAATCCGTGGATTATATCGAGAATATTATTTTGATATGAATTTCCAAAGAATTCTATTTAAAGCTTTGTTAACATTTTTCATAATATACTTTGATCTCTGAAATAAAAGAGCTTGATTAAATTTGACCAATCCCTTTAAAAGGTTTCCTGGTAAGCACAACTCATGACTTTTGGCAGTAAATATAATTTGCACATCTAAAATCAAATTAGTTGTATCACCTTGCATATCTCTAACATATTTATTCATTATATAAATAGTTGTGACATAATATATGGTTTAAAAGGTTAACGAATCGATAAATTAAAAAATAAAAACTCAATTTCTATTCAATAAGCTTTTCATTCACTTTTTATCTATAGATAAAAATATAACTCAATTATTATTTATTCAAAATTGTTTTTGTGTTACAACTCTGGCATTGATTAGAAGATTTCAAAAGTTTTCATTCAAACAATAAAAATCATAATTGAATTTCTATTGAAAATTTCCCGAAAGGAAGCAAAATATTATAATATTCAAAGAATTTTATAATTTATGAGATTTTGTCTGAAATTGATAACTGAATTGCAAAATAAAGTCCCGAAAAATCATATCTCGGAGAACATGAATTATAAATTCAATGAAAACCAATATAATAATCGAATATAAAGTTTTTCTGATGTTTTCTTCAAATATGTTTTGCATTTCATATCAAATCTCTATTCATTTACATACGAAACCTTCATATTTGAGAGATAGGACCCCGTTTTGCTCGACATGAGAGCACAGAATAGTTTATTGCAAAAAGTCATTCCTCAGTGAAATAAAATTTGAATAAATTTATTCCGCATTTTATTTATTTTTTTTGTTTTATTTGATATCATTTTGATATCAGTTACAAACAAACTGAAAGCAAAAGCGAGAAAATCATTAGAAATGATGTGAAATGTTTACTCTCAGCAGCGAATGGAGGGGAACGGCATTCTTGAGCCACAAAAAGAGCAAAAAGCTTATTAAATAAGAAAAAGTGACACAACTTTTCTCACATCAGTTTGAAGTCAAACCTCTTTTCTCAGTTGAAATATAATATATTAAATACAGTAAACATGTGATGAGTTTTTCGCGTTTCCTTCGAGAAATTTAAATTCAGTTTCAAATAAACTCAATTCCGATCTCACTTTACCAGTATTTTCAATATTCTCTCCTCTTATTCAGATAACTGTCCAGGGAATGAGTGGTCCTCTAGAACTGGATAAAGATGGCCAACGGACTGACTTCGCACTTAACATACTTGAGCTCAAAAAGAATGGCTTCGAAAAAGTGAGTTAACTTCTAATGCGCTCCTTTTTGGCTCCTTTTTTGCCCTCAAAAGCATTTTGTTTTCTAATTATTTTTTATAGTGAAGTGCATTCACTAATTACACACTTCCTTACAGTGGAGTGTCTTTGATTGTGGAGAAGCGCTTAATTATGTCAGATATAAATATAGTCCATTAATTACCACAACTTTTGAAACACATTCCACTTTAGTTTTGTTTGACTTTGAAATATCATTCGATTAGACTCTTCCCCGCAATCATATATAGAGCACAGCATAAGACTTGACAGGAATTTGCATTTAAAACAATTTTATGCATTTCTTAGTGTAAACGTAATAACAGTCTCCCCTTTCTTTCACAACTTTTATTCTTTATTTTGTTTTGATTTCTGTAATTGTATTACACGATTGAACTGAAAACTACAACTCAATGTAAAATTGTCGCCAATCAGTGACTGTTTTTTGCTTTTATTCACAATTATTCTGAGCTGAAAATCCAATAATTCATTTAAAAGTTAACGAATCAAATTCATTACACAACAAATACTGTCAGATATTATTGGAGTTTTGCCTTTGATTTCCTACGAGATTGGGGTTAATGTAATCAAATGTAAATTTAAAAACACTTCGACTGCAAGACTTGCGATACATTCAGTCCTTTATGTCTTTATGACAACCAATACTTGAACTCAGATTTTCGCCTCAATTACTATAGAGAAGAAAATCTCAAAATGAGACGAGAATTACAACACATATGAACTAAATCTTGAGTCCGAAATCAAAAGTCTGTTTAGTTTTAATCTCAGCATAAAATTGTATGAAAAGACAGAACAATATGAGAGAAATACACTTTTGACACAAACTTATATATAAGTGAACGGTTGCAGACGTGTGTCAGTACAGACACCAGCCCTGGCTTCAAATGAACTGATAATAGAAGTCTATTCTGTGCTCTTCTAATAAAGAATTTTGTGTTTCCTTAAGAGAAGCAGAAATTGTATGTTTCGCTCAATGAATCGCTGTTTGCAATGAAATTATATTTGTTTCCAACTATAGATCCATAAGTTTATATTAAGAACATTTCAAACCAACATATTTTGCTTCAAACTCTCGACAAATGCATTCCAATGGCTATTAATGTCTAATAAACTACAATAAAATCTTATTAAATTCATTTTATAATCAAATAACTGTCGTCTTTGCCTAAGATCGACAGTAAATAAATTTTTATAATTTTCTTTAACGTCTCCCAAATCAATAAACGGATCATATGTTTAGACATTTAATCTTTTTCTTTGTCCACTCAATTATTGATGGCTTTCCGTAAGTTTCCTCAATATATTAAACCGTTTTTTTTATCAACAATTATCTCTTAAAAGCAAAATCAGTGATCACTTAATATTCTGTTCTTACAACTCATGAATATTGAGAACATACATACAAATAGCTGGCAATGAGCCCAAGAAATGCAAGGAATCTATTTATGAATACCAGATATTATTAGATTTATTTCTTTTTGTTAAGTCATTATTCCGATAGAGATATCATATATTCATAATAATAATGAGATTTTCTTCTTCTTTAGTAAATTATTTTTTATAATATAATATAAGAGAATTTTAACTTAAGTTCAGCGAAAGGAGGAGGGAATCGATTGAAAGGGAGATAATCAGCAGATTGAAAGAGTAGGTCCATATTGAATGGGGAAATGGTTGATAAACTAGTGTTTTATTGTTGCCTTATTTGACAC
>JAQIWF010001001.1:0-14048 GCA_034694965.1 Ceratozetes gracilis | reverse complement strand
TAACCCCCCCCCCCCCCTGCTAAGCGAAGTGGCAACATTTTTGGGTTTTTGGCCAAAAATTTAGGATTCCCCCCGCCCAAAAATTTTGAGGGTTTCCTCCAAAAATCACATCTCACCATTAAAATAAGTTTTTTGGGAAATCTTTTAGTGTTTTTCTCGAAATCTTGAAAAATTGTAATATAAAACCTCTTACCTACCCCTCTAGCTTTTGACCCAATATTTTCCCAAAAACTCCATACCTGATTCCCCTAGAGTGGCCGACCTTGGCCATCCCTATCTGTTTATTATAATAATTGTCACAATTGTTATGTTACTCTCATCATCAAAGAACCCACTTTTGGTTAATCGAATCTATGTTATGGTTTTTATCATAGTTAGACTCCAACTCGATCTCCAGGGGAGGGTTCAATAATACCTCGACAGACCTAGTGATTGTCCACAGACATAATGTTAAGGTTTTTCTAAACCTCAGGGGGTATTCTGGGAAAACCCTCCCTTATGGTTAACTTTGGTGTTTATAATCAAATTCTTTTATATATTGTTATGACATATGATTAGAAGAGAATACCTGTCGATGCAATCCTTGTTGACCTACGAAGGGATGTGTTTGTGGGAGAGCTGTGTCTTTGAACATCAGTCGTCTCACTTTCAACAGTAGTTTTTAAGCGACTACTTCTCGTCAGCAGATGTGGTGGTGATGAAGATCTTAGCACTTTGTCTGTACTTTTCAACAGATTTGAGCCAACAATTTGTGTTCTCTTTCTTACTTCAAGTTTAGAACTCATTTTATTAGGATTTGAGCCCTTTTTCCGGTTCTCTCCATTTTGTTTAAGCCTTTGTCTTACTTTAGAGACGTTTGCAACCAATTTGTCCTCTTTTTGGTCATCTAATGAGTTATTCTCATCGAACAGCTGTTCCACAATCGATGAGTTAAGACTTAATTCATCCACACTTTTAGATGTGTTTCGCGAGTGATTTGACCGCAAATTATGTAAATTTGAGTGAATTCTCTCACTTTTCATGTTATTGGAAACCATTTCGTCTTCTCTTTTGGTTTGCTTTTAGAGAAACAAATAAAACCAAAGTTTATTCAAATGCTTTCCAATTAATGATTGAATACCTGTTTCTTTGCCTGTCTTTTCAGTCTATTATCGGTTTCTCTTAAACTATACGAAAGTTTCTTATTATTGACGGAAATATTATTAGGATTAAGACAATTGTGATTACTATTCACGTTATTGTTATTATTGTTTATCAACTCCTGAGTGGTGGCAGTGGTGGTCGCTTTGGTGTGGTTGGAGGCAAAGGCTCCCACTCCTCTTCTCTCACATGTTTCGCACTCACAAAAACAGTTCTCATCACCGAAGAAGTCTTCGCCATAGAAACAAGTGATCTCTTCGCCCACATCTATAGGACGCAACACTTTGACGCACGCCGTTTCCCTCCCTGTGCTCACAAAGCGACAGTTGGGTCGGCAGTCATGGTTGATATAGGCTGCCGGACCCAACCACAGTTGGGCGCAGTTCTTACGGCACGAATACATTACAGAAAAGTCATTGACCCCTGGTTTCAATACCTCCTGTTCCTCCTGAGCACAACATTCAATTAGCAAAGGATAGAAAGGACAGAATAATTACTTTAGCCGTCAGTTCACCGATAGATCCGATAAGAAATTCAATCTTTTCATTTTTGAGCCACTTTTGTGTTGCGCATAGTTTTGCTCCGGACTTGCCTTCCATGGAATACCTATAACAGGGTCTTATCTCATACCCGGCCTTTCGGTCAAACATCCGCAAGAAGTTTGTTAAATGAGTTCTTATTATTCGTTGCATTCTTTGAGATTTGTTGTAATACCTGAAAGCAAATCATGTCTTAAACTCATTCCTCACTTCAATCAGTGGACATACATAGCGTGAGCCCACTCCCCGTCAAACAACTTATCAATTGTTTGTTCATAATTTTGATTCTTTGAGGCCTTAAATCCGATGATCACATTCTTCAGGTAGTCTTTGGGCACTATTTTCGGGGTTCGAAATCTGCGGGCAATCAGACAATTGAAACACTGTTTGATTAGAAGACAATACAAACCGAGTATTCATTTTATGTGTAGTGAAGCCGAGGTATTGGTCGACGACAACACTGGTGGCGATATCATCGGCTTCACACAACTCTAATGAAGACATTGCCAACTGAGCGCCACCGCCAACACTCCCACCACTGTTGCAAGAGTTGGTCCTCGAGGTGCTGATAGTGACCACTTGTGAGGCATGACTCGCATTCTTGAGGCGAGACATCACCACAGATATGACAGATAATAGATTTCACTATTTGTCTGTTTTGTGTATTTCTCCAAACAATACAAAATGTTTCCCAAACATAGAGAGCAGCGAATTCTGGCGGACATCACACAACTCCTCCCAACCCATACCTCCCAACCTATTCCTCCCAACCCATACCTCCCAACCTATACCTCCAATACTTGTCTGTTGGGCCGACCACTACTTTAGTGTGATCTAAACAAAGCCATTACTAATCATATCTGAATCCCTGATCTTTTAAATAAATCTGTAATAATGATTGTGCTGAGCACTAATTTTGTACTAGATGCATGGTGTTTCACCTTGCCATTTCTTTGTACCTTTTATGAGACTCACTATTTTAAAACAAATTAAATTCTATTTATTAAAGTGACATGGTCAATGTTTTATTTTGACAACCAGATAAATATAATTAGACTATAATCTTTGTTAGTTATCATGTTTGTGATCATGGTCATGATCGTGTTTGGTACAGTCATGGTGCTCATTAGAAACAGATGGTGGGGTAGTAGTAACTGAACGTCTTATACGCTCTCCCTTTCCTTTTCCCTCTCCATTTGTTGATGCTTTTACATAGAATATTTCAATGAAATTCGAGTTAAATAAGCAAGATACTTACCTGATAATACGTTAGAGGAAACAATGAGAACATTGACAAAGATGGCCAAAATGTTTGATTTATACATTGTTTAAAATAAGGCAATTATTTTCTTTTACACAATTGGTTATTTTAGAAAATTTAACTTGGTACTTTATAATAAAAGTTTATATACACCTGTGTATATGCATATTATATGCGTTGGAAAGCAGGTGATTCAATTAAATAAACCATGATAACAATGCTTTCATCACATCTGGAATATTCCCTTAACATCTCGTTGTTTTTAAATAAATAAATAAATTGATATGGTGATTAGTGAGCCTGAACAAATGTAATATACGATTAACACGCTTATTTGCTCATTTATTAACTGATGATAAACATTAGATCTGAGACTTTAGTGTATTAGCCTGATACTATTAGGATTTAAATACAGGTATCTGGAATTTGGTCAAAAACTAATACATGTATATTTTTCGTGTAACTTATTCTACAGAATATCACTTCAATTATTAATTAATAAATATTACAAGTGAAAATTCAATGTACCACAAACGTATACATATAATTATACCTGTATACCTAGGTACAAATATAACTAACAACTATAGTCATATGATTTGGGAGGGGATTTAATACATTGGTGTTCTTTATAATGCAAAATATAAAACCAGGGCTTAAGTCAAAGTTATAGTTGGAAAGTAAGTCAATACTCTTTTGAGAAGCCAATTAGTTTACAAACATTTTATAAAACAACCAAGGAATCACCAAATTGACTTACAAAGTAATGCACACTTTAAAAGTATTATCGCAACAAATATTGTATGAAGGTATTTTAAAATTAACTTTATTAGTGCGAATTGTCCATGAACATTACTATTAATATTACTATTAACAAGCACAACTCACAAATTAGATCATTTAAATTTTAAAATAGGGGTTAAATAAAATCAAATTTATTAACGAAATAATTGAAGTAAAATATCGTAGGATTATGTGGTAGCTGTTGTGTTCTGAGCAGAATTTCCTGATGGCTCACTTTCCCCTTTCCCACCCTTTCCAGGTGGTGGCCCTCTGCCTTTGCCTGGTGGTCCCCTTCCTTTGCCTGAAGGTGGTCCACGTCCACCACCCGGTCCTCTGCCTCCACCTGATAAATATGATTATTGGCAAACATTAATTGGAGTGAATACACACCTTCTAATCGCTCGGTTAGTAAGAGAAGGAAACCCAAAGTCACAGCAAATAAGACAAATATATTGTGTCTCTTCATTGCGATCAGAACTCAAACCTTTGACAACCGATTAATACAATCATTAAAATGAGTCAATTTTATAGCTTTTCAACCGATGGATAATTTTTGTCATAAATCATTTGTTCAAACATTAAATCACGATAACTACTCATTTATTTGATTTCATAATATATAAATGGGTGTAATTCGCTCAAGGCAACATTTTATAAACCTCAACTGCACAAATTTTGGGATTTCTTTCTTTGCATTTTTGAAATTGATAGTCAAAACAATGTACTAAACTTTAGGATCATAGTATCAGGCCTAAACTTCACTCATTTACCAAAAGTGTAAACTCTCTTGTTCATAAAGACCATGGTTATCGGATTGTATTTTCAATGAGACTCATTGATGAGTTTTGGTTAGTTTTGTTTGAATCGTTGCTATGATTACAAAACTAATGCATCAAAAGAGAAAATCGATGTCTGTTTAGAAAAACATTAATTATTTTAAGGTTTATATTAAGAAAATGAGTATTGAATTAGAAAATGAGACCAACGATGACCACATACCCAATGATAGGCTGTGAGTACTGTCCAATATTGATATGCTTTATAATTATTAATATAATTATAGGTCGATATCGAGCACAGCACTGACCAAATCATTGTCAACAGAAACAATCAGCTCATTCTCGACGACATTGACTTCAAACAAATGGCTTTTAGCTAATAATGAATTGAACGCTAATTTATATACCATTCCTACGGCTATAGCTTTGGCCGACCTCTTGGGTGACGGCGACTATAAGCTTATTATCGCTGATCTGGCGTTTGATTCTAACAAACCCAAACTCAAGGTTAGAGTGAACATGAACACTTTCTGTCAGGGGTGTCCGTAGGGGGAGGGGAATTGACGAAATACCCCTCCCTGGGGTTCTAGATTTAACCTAATACCCTCTGAGGTTTTGAACGCCTTAAC
Organism: Ceratozetes gracilis; assembly: GCA_034694965.1. NCBI lineage: Eukaryota > Metazoa > Arthropoda > Arachnida > Sarcoptiformes > Ceratozetidae > Ceratozetes > Ceratozetes gracilis. The sequence goes on along the minus strand of JAQIWF010001001.1, from coordinate 8,917 downwards.
ATTACATCTATGACAAGCACTACATGTAGGTCTGTCGAGGTTTTTAAGTCCAAGAGGGTATTTTTTTCAACCCCCTCTCCCTGAAATTTGAGTTGGACACCTTGTTTTCTATCATATGCTTAAGTATCCAAATCTGGATCAGGTTTACAGAGGAACAACATTACAGAGTGAAAGTACTTTAGTCGACATTCCGTGTGGTATAGTTGTCTTTCATATGGATGGTAATGAGCCGCAGACACCGGCTATAGCAGTGGCTTCGGCCGCATATCTCTATGTATACAAAAATATGAAACCTTTTTATAAATTTTCATTACCCGCACTCGAAGTCAATCCTCAAGAGTTGGACGCCTGGACTCAAATCAATAGCGACAAAATCGATACATCAATGCTTAGGGAACTTTTGTTAAATGTGAGGCTCAATATAGGGGACACATACCTGAGCTCCAGAACACAGGCATTCTTAGCACTCGAAGACACATCAGAGATGGAAAAGTTTGTTGTTTTATATAAGAGTCAACCATTAAAGAGATTGACTGTCATTACGTGTATTACTACTATTAAGAAGACTGTTTCCGATGAGAATGCGATCAGTTGTCTGGTGTTGGGCACTGAGAATCGAGACATTTACATTTTGGAACCTGATGCTTTCACAATTCTCGTTACGGTAAAATTTGCATTTATTTAATAAGAACTTGAGCATGGTATGTTATTTGTAGGCTACTTTGCCGAGTGTTCCGGTGTTTATAGAAGTGAACGGTTTGTTTGATGTGGAGTATCGCATACTTGTGTCGTGTAGGGACGCACATATTTATGCCATCAAACGGGGCTACAAAACTGGACGACTTTGTGCACAATTGAATTCACAACCCGTCGGACTCTTGAGAATCAATAACAACATAGTTATCGCAACAATGGATCAAATGCTGAGCTCTTTTTCTACCAAGGGTAAACTCATTTCATATTCTATTGTTACATCAAGTTTTATTTCATGTTAAACATTGCAAGTTTATTCAATTCTGTGCCATCATATGAGCTTATAATTAATACATGCCTCAAATCAAAGGTAACTGTCTGTGGAGTGTGAAACAGCCGGCAGTCATAACAACCATTGAAGCTATAGATGTGGAGCGACAGGGCTTACGTCTGATTGCAGTGGCACTCGATAACAGACAAATCCATTTGTATCAGGACAGACATCGCGTTGATATTATAGAGACGGATGACACTATCGTTTCTATGAAATACGGCCGCTTCGGTCGTGAAGACAACACTCTGGTTATGGTGGGCCGCTCGGGGGGACTAACTATAAAGATACTCAAAAGAACGGCTAAGTTTGCTATTAAAGAGTTTGGAGAGGCTTTGCCTCAACCACTTAATTCAAAACTAAATATTCCTAAAAAGACCAAACTCTTTGTCGACCAAACTATGAGAGAACGCGAACAGTCTGTCAGTGAGTTTACTTTTACTAGAATTATAGAATGTCACCTTGCTTGTTGAGTAACTTTAAAGCAAATTATATAATGATTGAATATACTTTAAATTACCTTGGTATAAATGACTTTAAATTTGGTGAACCCAACACTTAAATCAAGTAAATCTCATTTTTAAGGCATTCACCGAACATTTCAACACGACTTATACCGACTTAAGCTGACAGCGGCCCGAACTTATGTTAAGGCAATTTCATCTAGTTTAAATCCTCTCTCATCAAACGCTATGGATTCTCTTAAATTGTCAGCACAGGTATTTTTTTATTAAATTTATTACGCAATTTTGTTGCATTCTGATATATACTAGAGTAAAGTTGATGTCCCATTCCCAATTACAGTTTGCACTTTAAGCCAATAAAGAACATTAATTATGACCCTGATGAGATTGACAAGGTATGCATTTACTAATTCATAACAGGAAGTGTAGGTTTGTTTGATGACAATACGATATATTCCTAAAGACAAACCCCTTCTTTATTTGGACCCATTTCAAGTCAATCTGAATATTAGACTATTAGGAGACCTAAGTATTAAGCAATTATTTCAACTGTATTTCAAAATTATTTCAAATGTAGTTCATTGAAAATGCACTTGTAAATTTCGATATCCAATAACTCGGTTTATATAATTAAACTTTATAATCATAAATTACACAGCTAGTTTTAAACTCTAAATCAACCGTACTCAAAGTAACGGAAATAGATAAAAGGAAAACATTTATCACCTACTAGCATTTACTACTCTCACAGAATTAAAAGTGCCGTATTACCCTCCCCCCAATAAGGGCATGTCCTTAAATCATGAGGGAGACCAAACTGCCCGTATACCTCGGGGTAGACGGGCATGCTCGTTTAAGTGAGGGAAAAATAAGCTATTTTGCAACTCATGTATTTTTAAGTAAAGTTTATTGTTTTGTTTAGTTGATTAATCACATTGTTTGCTATAGGATTAGGGATAATGATTATTAAGAACATTAGTTTCTGTTGATTTCAATTTTAATTCATTTGAGTCTTGGAATCAAAATGGAAAGTAATACCAATTCTATTGGTAGTCTTTCAGCTAAAAAGATTGTACCGACGAAGAAGATGATGAGGACATCACTTCAAATGAAGAAGAGAAGAATGAATATTATTTAGATGTGGTTTAGTGGTTGAGATATCTTTTAATAGATTTTTTTTATCGATTTTACTAAAATTTTTCTACCTCGGTTTATACGGGCATGCCCGATGAGACCAGAGTCCTGTTTTTAGCAAAATGGTCCTCACCTATACGGGCATGCCCTTATTTGGGAGGTAATACGGTAAGTGTGAATGAGAATTCTTAAGTTTGATACCAAATCTAGCAAATTGCAACAAATTGCCCGACTAAATCATTTTGAGTACGGGTGCTATTTAATATGTGCTAAATCTACTTTATATAACTCAAACGTCAATACAAGTCCCAACCCTGTTCAATTTAGAAAATAGTGACTATTTGTTTTACCCTTTGCGTTATTTCATGTTTAAAATATTTCAAAATAGATGCATGTAACATTAAACAAAATAAATGAAATGAGCAGTCCAATTTAATTATTTATATTGAAAATAGGTTCATGGTTTAGGACCAATATTTCGACTAATATTAGAAATAGAGAACACCTCTCCCGACACCCCGACAATAGACTTGTGTTTGACCTTTCAATGTGATGTCAGGATTTATAAACTGATGCGATCAGTGATTCGCATCCCATTCTTAACCCCTGGTTTTGTCTATACATTTGCCACAAGAGTGGAATGTGTCAGCAAAATGAATGTCTCGGATATTATAAAAGTGAGGAACAATTCTTCTCTATTCGACTTTTTCGCTAATTTATGCCATCTTTCAAAAGGTATTCGTTGTGAGAGAAGGAGAAGTCGTGCCCATCATAACTGCAATCATTAATATGCCGTCCAGCGAAGCACCCATCGAATGAGTAGAGAGACCAACTCATTTCAATAAAATCAAGGATTTTGCAAGACAATTTCAAGGACTTTTCCAGGACATATTTTTATATTCCCCTAAATTTGGTCTATTTTGAATTATATTTAATTTTAACTACTTTTTATTAGATGTCATGAACGAAAAATAATCTTATTAGGTAAATTTAGAAATAAATATTTATTGTTTTAGTTAATAAAATTTATTTTATAACGCACTTAAAATAGATTGAAAGGCTCCAGGAGGGAGCTTCAAAATTACAATAGATATGTCCATTTGGTGAATTGAATTTAATCAAATTAAATGACAAAATGTGTTTTCTTGATCGTATTCTCTCATCCTATTATATATTTAAAAATGTCTATTTAATTGCTATTTTACTCAAAGATTTAAAAAATTCTAAATAAATTTACATGAAAATTCATCCAAAATACTTATAACGTGTTGACCATAAAATGGATTTCATTTGGTTTGACTTTTAAAATGTTATACAGTTTTCATTTTATGCAATAAATAGTCTAACAGTTATACAAAATTTGGAATTAGTCCTTAAATATATGAAATATTTTAAATCAAGGACAGCTTCACATCCTTGTTAGGAATCATCCAGGACTCTATTTTTCAACCCCAAATCAAGGACAATCCCCACTAAACAGGGACGGTTGGTCTCCTTACGAATGAGTGCTATCAATCTTGCATTTGTTACAATGGGCAAGATGCAAACATATGTCATTTATATCGTTTGATATACACCTCAAAGAGGCATAATTCTTACAAGGAATTATTATCAAGGTAGAATACTTATCATACGAACTAAGCATCATTTTCAACATTTTAATCGATATTTTATCAAATTATGACTTAAATTATAGTCTAAATTAATGTGTTTTAGAATTGAATGAAAATAAAGATAATTATCTCATTGGATATCTTCCTTTGAAACAGAAATTATATTAACTTATAAGTTATAAGTAATTATTTAATGCATTAATAAAAGTACAATAAATATTCACTCGTAACAAGCTCACTTATAGCAAGAAATCATTTAAAGATCAGAGATGCTCATGGGTGGTTGACCAAACTCATCTCTAAAAAAATTAGTATTTACAACCCTCTAGAATCTGTGTGTGGCTGTAATGTCAAAATATAAAAAATTTAGAAGCTTTAGAAAGACTACTCCCTAGATCTCCCACTAGAAAGTTTCTCCATAAATCTCCTCTAGAGCCTCAAAGATATGTGCCTTCAAAAATCCTAATTTAGGTCCCTCTCGCCCATCCCTAGTAAGGGGGAGAGAAATTTTGAAACATGATTTGGAATTTTGGATAGCTCTTTAATCCGCCTATCGAATGGTGCCTAGTTCAAAGTAATCCTAAATATAGTCACTATTTCTTCACACAAACAGGTATTTTGTCATAAAAGAAAAAATATACTTAAATTTGTAAAATATTAGACATATTACAAACTGTGAACCACTTATAAGGAAAATTCACTTATAAGTTATAACAAAGCTTTTGGATGCTAACTCTGAAATTGCTACAAGCGAATATTTTCTATACTTAATATTGTATTTTAATGCAAATTATAATATTCTTAATCTGCAATCAAATTAATTGTTTTGTATTTATACTTACAAATTAAATTTCATACATGAACAAATAAAGTCCTAGGGAGTTTTAGGGAGTAAAGTGAAATTTTTAAAAACAGAATGGGAGAGGTAAATTCACGGTTTATATATGGAAATTATCTTAAAGACTTTTATTTACAAATACCACTCTGCTTTCCTTGAATTAAGTAATATCATTTTAAAATTCTTAGCATATATTTTTGCCAAGATTTACTGAATTTCTAGAGATTCTAAGCCATCAAGTTAAACGATTTTTATTTCATTCTGTAATTTTGAGAATTTGTTATTTCATATCATTTTGGTTTTGCAATATTATGCAAAATGCAAAGGTCGCATTTTAACCAGAATTCGACAAGGTCAGCCAAAATACCCTGTCAGTGAAAATATCCCACCCCCTGTTGCGGAAAATTTTGAACAGATACTTATTCTGTGGAGAAATTTTTCCAAATACTCCCTCTCTGAACCCCCCCCTGGTGTCGAAACGGGAGTCAAACCCTGGCTTTAACAAGACCTTGGATCATCTATGTCAATTAATGACATCTATAAAATTTAATTACCATTACATTATGAATGAGATGAGAGTTTGTATAAATAGGACTTATTCTCAGCTTATTTTAAGATAAAATTTTAAGCCAACTAATTTTAATTTAAAAACTTATTTCGACAATGGATTCGATATCGGAGGTAAGAAATATCGATTATTTAATAAACTTATAATGATCATATTTGATGAACTTGATAAAAGGCGGTGAAAAGAGCGAGAATTGCATTTGATTCTAAAATGACGAGGACTGTAGACTTCCGTAAAAAGCAACTCAAAGCTATCTATAATTTATTATCAGAAAACGAAGAGTTATTCATAGAAGCCTTAGAAATAGACCTCAAAAAGGTATGTCATTTAATTTTGAAAATGGCCAGGTACAATTGACTAATTATAATATGAAAATAGCCCAGATCTGAGGTGATCATCAATGAACTGGAAGTGACTAAAAATGATTTAGTATATCAGTTGCAAAACATTGATCAATATGTGAAGCGAATACCTGTGGAAAAGGTAGGCTTTTCTGTATTCGATGAGCCTTTTTTGCATTACGAGCCCTATGGAGTGGTGCTAATAATTGGCGCATGGAATTACCCTGTTCAATTGTTGTTGATGCCATTAGCAGGAGCAATAGTGGCGGGTAACTGTGCAATCATAAAGCCATCGGAAGTGGTGGAACACACCGAACATTTAATAAGTGAATTGATTCCCCAATACCTCAATCAAGTTTGTATTAATTGGGATCAAATGTCACCAATTATTTGATAAATTCATATCTTTAGGAATGTTTTCATGTCATAAATGGTGGACCAAAAGAAACCGAATATTTATTGGAACATAAATTCGATTATATATTCTTCACGGGTTCGCCTAAAGTGGGCCGAATTGTTTACCAGAGCGCAGCCAAACACTTGACACCCGTCACCCTTGAATTGGGTGGCAAAAGGTTGTTCCCTTGTGTGGTAAGAGAAATGATCTATTCTCTTTATTACAGTCCAGTATGGATTGACGAGACGGTAGAGGATTTAGATGTTGCCTGTCGTCGCCTATTATGGGCAAAACTCATCAATTTGGGCCAAACATGTGTTGCTCCCGACTTTGTAATCATGACATCCAAGTTTCAGGACGTTTTTGTCAAAACTGCCATCAAAATATTGAAGGAGTTTTGTGGTTCAGATCCACACAATTCTATGTGTTTGTCCAGAATTGTCAATAATAGGAACTATGAAAGAATTTATAATCTCTTAAATAATACAAAAGGTTTGATAAAATATTGAATTCAAATATCATTTATCACTCCTTTATAGGGAAAGTGGTTTTCGGTGGCCCTACAGAACCTGAAGAGCGCTATATTTCACCGACTATTGTGACTGATGTACCTCCAGAGGACTCCCTCCTATCAGAAGAAATATTTGGACCCATACTACCAATACTTGTGGTGTCAAACATTGATGAGGCCATCAATTATATTGTAAGCAAGGAGAAGCCACTGGCCCTCTATGTATTTAGCTGTGATCAGCACACTATCGACCGATTTGTCAACGAGACCTCAAGTGGTGTGTTCTGTGCCAACGATGCAATCATTAACTTAATGCGTAAATCAATTGACACAATCAATCAATAATTAATTTATTTCATAACAATTTAGTGGAAAGCCTTCCTTTTGGAGGAGTGGCAAATTCTGGGATTGGCAGATATCATGGGAAATGGTCTTTTGAAACATTCTCACATTTAAAGGCAACCCTCATTAGAAACTACAATAAGGATGCTGAGGACATGACACGGTTGGTTCGATCATTTCATCATGCTAATTTTAACCTATTTGAACTTTTAGGAACCGATATATGCCTTACACCGATGAAAAAACCGAAGCCTTAAAAGTTATGATTAAAAAGGAACTAGTTCAAGAAATATAATATACATGTATAATATTCTTTATAGCACTATGAACAAGCTATATTATTATAACAGGGTTGACCAAGGTCGGCGACATGATGAGTCAGGGGAGGGGTTTTTAGGTTAAAAGCTAGGGGATCAGGGAGTCCACCAAAACTCATCGTATTTGTATTGTATTTCTAAGGAAAAACACTACAAATTTTCAAAAATACTCTAGAGAAACCCCAATTGGGGGGAGGGGAGTATCTTTAATTTTACATGAAAAAAATCTAATTTTGGGGAAAAATTTAAAATTTTTGCAAAATCCCAAGAAATTTGCCACCTCGCTTCCCTCGGCGAAAATTTATGCCTCACTTTGCTCGGCAGGGGTATACCTAAATTGTTAAGGTGGATCAACAACATGGGGGGGGTTCAAAATTTTTCTCACCAGAGGGTTTTGGGCTGTACCCCATTGGTCATCCCTGTTATAATTAAATACTCAATTTAATCACAAACACATTGTTTTATTTTTAACAATTATTTGGTGAAATTTAGAGAAAAATTGATATAATATTGAGTTATTATAAATTGAATGATCAATAGATGAGTCTAACCATATCCACCACAACCTGGAGACTTGCCATAACCATAATAATGCTTATACTGATCCAAACCAGTCGCTCCATAGTAAGCCCATGGGTAGAGTCCACAACCATAGTGCCAGCCTTTGAAGAACAAGAAGTTCTTGGCATTCACTTCACTTAACTTATAGATTAGTGTCAAAAGGAAAGCATAAAATAAAATCTAAATAACAAGAAATTGATTTAAAAATATTGTAAAATTCAATTATATTTACCTTCATTTTTATCATTTTCTCGTTTATTTTCAGATTGTTTTAAGAACTCATTTATTGATTTAAATCCACACTTTTAAGCGTTTTAAGGTTTTAACCACTCTTTACACAAGATTTAGCTTTTATATCAAGTTTTCACATATATTCCAAAAATATCTCTGTTGTGAGCAAATACCCGCCCAATAGGTATCAAATTCAAGACTATTTGTCTATTTTTTAATAATAATATTTTAATTCTTGCGTTCATTTGAACTAAATATGTGTTTAAGGAAGAAATTAAGGGACAGTTTCGGTCAAATGAGACCATGTGTTGGGCTATATGTCCTCAACCAGTGATTATCAGACCATTGATAATAAGTTAAATTAAATTCTAGTCGAGTAATCGCCAACACATGACATGTAATTTACATAACAACCTTAGATGTCGTTATTTTGGGAATTACCTGTGAAAGTGAATAAATGCAAATACCATGAACATTTTTATTTTAAAATTACTTTATAATAATTAGATGAAAATATTATATAAAATTAAGTTTTGATTAAAAAATAAATATGAGGTAAAACTCAAAGAGAGAAGT
>JAQIWF010001000.1:0-14062 GCA_034694965.1 Ceratozetes gracilis | reverse complement strand
CCCTCTCTCTCTCTCTCTCTCTCTCTCTCTCTCTCGCTCTCTCTCTCTCTCTCTCTCTCTCTCTTTCTGCTATATTTAAATTTAGTTGTAAATAGATTATTGAAATCTAAGAGGAAGTTCGATAAGTTGATGGATGTATTCATTAGATTTTCTGTCATTCAATGGGAAACCTGTGCTCTAAAAATAATTCATGTCTTGCATTGAAAACGTCATTTGAATTATGATTTGAATTGGTTTTGACAAATTCACTTATATTTGGTAATCTTGCAAAAGTGGGAACTAATTGAAAGCTCTTGGCAGGAAACTAAGCAAATTTCAATTCATAATCAGCTAATTATAAAAGTTTCAAAGTCTATATAAGACCTCAAAGTTTAGCAAATCTGTATTTTAAAGATAAAAATAAATGAATTTTTTGCACAAAAGTTATTATAAATCTATTTTTCAATTAAGTTCTTTTCAAAGTAATATTAAGACTTCATATAAGTTATACATATTTGACATTTAATTTAAGGCTTTAATAAGATTTTTCAAATGAATATAAGTCCGGAGTTGTATAATAATAGTAATTATCTTCAGAGAAGAGATGGTAAGAGATTAGTCCAACGAATAATTGATGATTTGCAAGATATGTAAGTGTGTGTCCACTTCACTGCACCTTTTCATTCATAACTCATTATATATTCATATTTTCGCTTCAATTAATTCTCTTTTTTCCTTACTTTTTGTCAATTCTTTCAATAATATTATGTCATTATTTGCTTAAAAGAATAGCCGAGGAATAGTTGAGGATTTCTTAAGGGTCTGCCCTATCTATTCTATCTGCCATCAAAATATGAAGGGTCATTTTGTATAGAACTAAACTGTAATGTTTTGATAAGTTTGATTCATTAAAGGAAGAGATTATGTTCACATCAATACTCCGAACAGTAATTCAAACTCATTAAAGCAAATATTGTTTGTTTTGAAGAGAATTTCACACAATTGTGGACATCGGTTGTGGTACCGGTAATATCACCGATGAGTTGGCTCTCAAACTACCCCATAATCAGGTCATTGGGGTTGACATAAATGAGTCTATGGTTGAGTTCGCTGAACAACACTATGAAAGGCCTTCCGTTAAATATGTGGCCGCAGATATTTGTGAGGAATGGGATAAACTCTATGCGAAACTCGATTTGCCTGAAAATAGTGTTGATTTGATTGTTTCTATTTATTGTCTCCATTGGGTCTCTGATTTGGATCAGGCCATGAAGAACATCACTAAACTTCTCAAACCAGGTCCAATAATTGAATTATTTTAAATACATTATTTCTCCTAGCTGCTCAAAACTTTTCGCCATATAAATAAATAAATAATTTAATTTGATAAAGGTGGTTCTTGCTATATTCTACTCTTCTCTTGGAGCGATTTGTTACCTGTGCAACAAAGAATGGCTCTCACAGATGAATGGCAGCAATACTTTTATGCGATTCCAAAGAATTGTAAGAATATAAAGAGTATTAATATTTAAGTGACCTTGCTAATGCTTATGCTATTGCTTAGGGACAAGAATCACACCAAAAGCAAAGGAAACAATACGAAAACTGAGTGAACATTTGGCTCCATTTCCTGTGTTTGAACAGCCCAAAGAGGAACAACTGCTGGTCAAATGGCAACAGATCTGTGTCGACAACGGATTACAACTACCGGAAACAGTACTGACCCACACTTTCTATCGTTTCGATGATTTGAAACAATTCCGAAGTAATAATTGCTCTCAACTTTAGGCTATAATTATTGAAAAGACATTAATAATGAATGACTCGAATCTCTATTTCAGGCGAATTGCAAGCGTTATGTCATTTCTTGCCATTCATTCCCGAAGAGAAAAGAGAAGAGTTTCTCAACGAATACTTCCAATTAGTTGATGAACAATATGTGGCCAAACAGTTTGAGACTAAAGAAGTGAGCGAGATCAGTTCTGTCAAACTCAGATATGACTATATCATTGTCGTGGCTAATAAGACTGACCAGGTTTAATCAATTTTGCTACTTAATTATCAACTAATTAATAGCATAATTGCAAAGTAGGTTAGTCTAACACTTTTATTCTTTTTAATACATTTAATTATATTTATCTGGATTCAAACAAGATCCATTAATATGTTAAGATAAAAGACAATATATCAAAAGGTTTAATCACCTTGCCATAATTAATAATTCTTATAAAACCCATATGGCTATGTCAAATAACCCTGATTAATAGATATGTTAAGATACGACGAACCAATTAGCATGTTAATTAACCCACAGATTTAATGAGAGAATACTAATTTTTATATAATTTATGTTAGATTATGAGGAGAATTCCACCAGGGCAACTGTGATTCACACAGTATATGCTTGTAAAGCTGAAAGCTTATAAAACATCGTTAAAAGAAAAAGAAATAATTAGAGATCAAGTTAAAGAAATGTTAAAGAATAACATCATAGAAGAAAGTCAATCACCATATAGTGCCCCTGTAGTTCTCGTACGTAAGAAGAACGGCAAGATAAGATTTTGTATTGATTACAGGAAATTGAATGCCATTACAATAAAAGATAGACATCCACTTCCATTAATTTCGGACACAATTAATGCAATGAATAATTGTAAATATTTTAGTGTTATGGATATGTTAAGCGGATATTGGAATGTATTTGTTAAGAAAGAAGATAGACCAAAAACAGCATTCATTACCCCTGATGGGCTCTATCAGTGGCGACGCCTACCATTTGGATTAACAAATTCTCCAGCGACTTTTCAAAGAATGATTCAAAAAGCATTAGGACACACACTTTACAAATGTTGTGTTGTATATCTTGATGATATATTGGTCTATAGCAAATCATTCAATGAACACATTAAAGATCTAGAAGAGGTATTACTACAGATCAGAAAAAATAACCTAAAACTTTCGATTGAGAAATGTAAATTCTTATCAAAAGAAGTTAAGTATCTCGGTCATATTCTATCAGAAAATGGAATTTCGCCAGATCCAGATAAAATAAATGCAGTTAAATTATTTCCAATACCACGTAAAGTACGTGATATACAATCGTTCCTCGGGTTAGCCAATTATTATAGATCATTCATTGAGAAATACGCCTACATCGCTGAACCTTTGACAAAATTATTAAGGAAAAATACAAAATTTGAATGGTCGATTCTTTGTCAACAGGCATTCGACACTCTAAAAGAGAAATTAATCAATTCCCCAATTTTGGCTCAATTTAAAGAAGACGCCGATATTGAGATCTTTACAGACTCATGCAATTATGGCATGTCTGCAATTTTAGGACAAATACAAAACGGAAAACATGTTGTAATTAGTTACAACAGTAAAATGTTCAATTCTGCCCAACTAAATTACGGGATAACTGAAAAGGAATGTTTAGCTCTAGTCTATGCTGTGAAAAAATACAGACATTATATTTACGGAGCTTCGTTTGTCGTCTATACAGATCATGATCCATTAAAATACTTAATGAAAATTAGAAATCCAAACGGTCGCTTATCAAGATGGTCAATATTACTATCAGAATATGATTTCACAGTCAATTATAAACCAGGTAAAAAACATCAAAATGCCGACAGCTTATCAAGATTTCCAATAGACAAACCCGACGATCAGGATGAAGAAATGGAAATGTTAATTAATACAACAATTAATTTAGCGGAAGCTCAAAAGAGCGATGAATGGTGTCAAAAAATGAGAGACGCTGTTATTAATAAAACAAAAAATAGTAAACGATATATTATTGAAAACGACATCTTATACAGAAAAACAATCGATTCCAATCACAATAAGAAACTATTAACATGCCTGCCTAAAGAACTTCGCCGCCAAGTTTTACAAGACTTACATGATAGTGAATTTGGTGGAGGACATTTAGGTTTCATGAAAACTTATTTAAAAGTAAGAAACCGATTCTTTTGGCCGAATGCTGAAAAATCAATTCGAAAATATGTTAAAAATTGTGAAAAATGTCAATTATTGAAAAATGACAATCAATTGCCAAAAGGTCTCATGCAATTAACTGGTGTTAATAATGCATTTGACATGGTTGGAGTTGACATTTTAGGACCTATCACTCCTTCTAGTAAAGGAAATGAATTTATAATAATTCTAATAGACCATTTCACGAAATGGTTAGAAACAAAAGCAGTGAAAAATGTCAGATCAGAAACATTAGCAAAGTGGTTCTGTTATGAAATAATTCCTAAACATGGGGCGATCCCAAGAATCTTAACAGATAACGCGAAGTATTTTACATCTGAATTCACTGAAAGAGTTTTGGAATTAACAAGTTCAAAACATGTTACGTCAACAGCGTATGCTCCCCAAACAAATGGTCAAGCTGAAAGAGCCTGTGCTGTTATTAAAAATATGTTGAAATTCTACATAAAAGAGAATTTAAAAGATTGGGACCAATTCTTACCTTTGGTTACATTTTGTTATAATATTAGTGTGCACAAAACTACGCGTTTTTCCCCATTCTATTTAATCTATAATAGAGAAGCAAGGCTACCATTAGATGAAACTATGGAATTGCCTCGGGAATTTAAATTTGGAGAAAAATTTAAACAATCATTTGAAGATTGTCAGGAATTAGTTCGATATCGAATCAATGAATCGCAAAAAGATAATAAGGAAATTTATGATAGACATCACAGAGATGTCGAGTTCAAAGTAGGTGATCTTGTAAAATTATCTTCACCGTATACACAGGTTGGCTTAAGTAAGAAGCTCCTAGGGCAGAAAACGGGTCCTTATAGGATCATCGAAAAACATTCAAAGGTCAATTACACTATTGAGTACGTCGAGAATCCGGATATAAACGAACGTGTACACATAAGACGACTTGATAAGTGGAACAACGAACCAAATCCTGAATTAGATGATTTAAGACCGAATCAAGAACTGCCCGACAAAAGACCTTAAGGGTGTAAAGAAAACAAGAACATCAAAATATTTATAGTTGTTACATAGAAATAGTATTTCCTTTAATGTTTCTATATAATTGTAGTTTATATCATTATTTAAATACGTTTTTTTTCACAATCTCTGAGGACAGAGATTTTTTTGAAGCCCGGGGTAAGTGTAGGATAAGGGGTACCGGACCTGATATCAAGGGACCTTAGGTGCTTTTTAGCCGGGGCAGAGCCTGACTCATTATTCCAACCACATCATCAGGCCTAAGGCTAGGCTGACAAACCTACGGGTTAAGTCAGCCAGCCACAACATCAGACCTAAGGCTAGGCTGACAAACCTACGGGTTAAGTCAGCCAGCCACAACATCAGACCTAAGGGCTAGGCTGACAAACCTACGGGTTAAGTTAGCCAACCACATCATCAGGCCTAAGGGTTGGGCTGGCCGACCTATGGGTTGGATCAGCCTGTCCCGTCATTTCAGTTTAATGGCTGGGATGACAGCATAACCAATGAGATCGGTTATCCAGTCCCAATACATCAGCCCATTACTGAGTCAACCGATCTACGGGTTGGGTTAAATAATCCCATAACATAGACCCAAGTATCTAATATCCAGGTTTGGTTTAGTCATACCCATCCCTGAGTTAAATAACATACTGTAAACAGTACAACGCCTGTTGATGAAGGCCACTAGCTACACCTAAGTAATACATTCATTCCTATAGCAACGACAACCCACCCGGCTTCATAAGTAATCTCTGTGCTCATCACTGATATGAATTTTTATTCTTTATTCGTTTGTTAATGTCTCGAAGGCTTCACTCAGGAATACAGCTACAGCTTCGACAATAGTAAGCTGTTCCAAGAAATTGGGTGTGTCAACCTTGAGTACCAACTGAGTGAGGTTTCATGGACATAAATAATTATTATCAATTATTTTTAGAATAGATTTAGCACTAAATATACTGGAACACTAAAATTTGTGCAATAATTAATTTACATAATGACATTGAGCCAGGAAACCGGCTGCACCAGCCGAGTAGTATATAAGGACTGTAGTTTTGGCTCATTCTGTATCCATTTTGTTTACTGTACAAGTTCTTTGTATAAGTCTAAATAAAAACCTTTACTTATTTGACGTGTGCTTCTCTCTCACCGACGAAGTAAGTGTACCGCTCGACACTCGCAACCGTGAGTTAGGGCTCTGCACCCGGCCCGTCGTAGGTGCTGTGCGGAGCGGAGCCCTACCGCCTATCGTTGTACGACTCAATCGACAGGAAGGGACGACAGAATCCGGGGACCTTAGCCCAGGCTTAATATTATAAGCCAGTCAGTAACGGGATTGGGCAGTGCGGTAGCAGTTTAATTGGGTCTGGGAACTTAGAAATGATTTCTTTTTGTCTATTAATCTTTCAGTCAGTCAGTCAGATTTCCAGGCCTGTTAACGAGTACGTGCGCCACACACCTCTCCCTTACAATATAACCTTTTATGATAAATACATATCTAAACTTTGAAAATTCTATCCTTTGAATTTTCGGCCAATGTGGAAAAAAGAAATTTCTTATAAATTAATCTTTCGGCCAAAAAGGAAAGACTAAAAATAATCTCTAAAGTAAATATAACATTAAGCTAAACACACATTCGGCTAAACAGGAATTCGGTCAAACAGGAAGATACCGTTTTGGGTGAATTTGACACTGACTGCTCAGGGGAGTGGGTAATCACTAGTGTAAATGTAAACCATTGAATGGATACTAAACCCTAACCCTAACCCCCGGGCAATGCTTTACTTAAATGACTTTGTGTTCAAATTTTAAGATTTAATTCCAATTTATTTATAATTAGTGACAAAATTTTCAAAGTCTTTGTCCGTAAAAACCGATTGACTTTTTGTGGACTCATTTGTCTTCTGTTTCATATCAGAGACGACAATATCTTTGATTAAATCAAATTTCAAACTATTTTTACGCAAAGCTTTAAATATTTTAAAATTTCTTTTGTTGTCTTCGGTTCCGCTTTTATTGGAGAGTTTGGCTAAAAATCAAAATCAGATATAATCTTGTAATCAATTCAACTAATAATACCATTTTTGTGGCCCTCTTTTAAGCGCTTATTTTTGGCTTTAATTGAATTGTTTTGACTCTTCGGACAAATATTGTCTTCGACTGCAAAAAGAGATAATAAAATGAATGGTTTATAAGAATATAAATTCGTTTACTTTCTAATAAAGAAAGCGATTTCTTAAGCAATTGTTTCGACATTTTGGGACAAATTGAGTCGATTTAAAACTTGAATAAAGATGAACTTGATCAATCATCAGTCATCAAATGGGTCTCATTCAGTCAACATTGACCACAGATTACAGGCTGAGTCTGCCTTTAGCTGAGAAAAAGTTGTTAATCTAACCTTAAAAACTTGGTAAACCTAACCATTGTGTATTACAGTAAAATGGTTAATTTAAAACATGGATAAATTTAATTAATAGCCCATTACCAATAGCTTTATTTAAAGTGCAAATTTTATAAAATTAATGGCATGTTTTGTAAAAAGAGATGGATAATTTGAACTCAGCAATTATTTGAAATAAATTTGTTGCCCTGACCATTTCAAATTAATATGTTGTACTGTATCTTACATCAATATTCACACATAAATTATGTCGGGTTTCTTCATCTTTTCTCTGATGACAACTCATGGCTTGAAGACGTGATTAATGTATGTCTTCAGTGATTCATAATATTGTGATTCATATGTCATCTATTGTTTGGCTGATTGAGAGACAAATGAAGTGACAATTTGTGACAATCACTGAATCAAAACACAATTAATAGTCATTTCTTTAATCATTTATTATAACTTTTTAACCATTTATTAAACCAAAGAAGACTTTTTGAAAGTAACCCAAAGTCAAGGAATGACTTCATTTCAACTCAAAAGTTAGTAATTTTTGGCTAAATTTGATTACAATTTGATTTGATTTTAGTTTTGTTTTGATTTGATTTATGGTTAGAATGCTATCAAAGAGATTATGTTTTTATGTTTGGTTTGAATTGACTTAAAATTATTTGAGAAATGCTTTAATGAAATGATCGGCGAATCGTTTGACGAACAGAACCTCATTTTGCGGTCCATTGGATCCAATGATTCCACTGATTGGCAGAAGAGATACATTGATTTGGAACTATCGGTACACCGATTGGTCTCACATTCCAATAAAATCCGACAAATATTTGTCGACAAAATCGCAAATCTGGACAACAGATTGAAAGACGCCCTAAAAAGGGCCGAAGAGTCGGAATTGAAATACTATTCAATAATGGAGTCTCTGATGACTAAAAGCAGTCAAAGAGATTCAGATATCAACGAATCAACGCCTGAATTGAATCAATTGAAACACGCGATGGAAGAGAAGGAACGGGTCATCAATCAGTTGGAGTTAAAGATCGAGGAACAGAAGAAACTCAGATTAAGAGATGCCAAACAAGTGGAGGAAAAAGCAGCGAAGATAAAGGAGTGGGTGGCCATCAAACTCAAAGAATTAGAGCAACAAAACCAATGTTTAAGAGATGAGAACCGGAAATACAATCACGAATTGACTCAATTGAAGCAATACTTACATAACTCGAGTCCTGAAACCAGAAGAAAGATTGAGTCCGTTCTCAACGAGTATTGCGATCAAAATACAGGCAATTATGCAAACAATCGTTTATACAGTTATCAAACGGGTATTCATTGCTTTCAATCATTGCTTTCAATCATTGCTTTCAATCATTGCTTTATTTAATTTCTGTTTTCTTTGATAGCCTCTACTTTTTCAATGAAAGACGATTTGCAGGAAATTCTGTCCAAAAGAGGGCTAAAATACAGTGAATGCGAAACCATTTCTTATTCCAATTCATCTGATGAGGGATTCGGTGCTTTGAATCACCAGCGCATTAGCCGTTCTACTCGTCCTCAAAAGCCTGTGCCCCCACCGCGTACTCGAATACCTGCATCGGTCAGCTCTAATACGTCCGAGAATTTGGAGGACACTATTTTGAGCGGTTATCCTACTCTACAAACCAATCGCTTTTCGTTTTTCTCTCGCGCCGGGAGTTTAGACCGAAAGTTGTCTGATATGAAGAAATTGAATTTTAGTGAACTCAAGAAAAAGAAGACCGGATTCGCTGCCAATGAGTTTCATGACTACTCAGACATTTACACTCCCAGTAAAGAAACGAAATCATTCCTCAATAATCTGGAATCTGAAGTGAGACCCCCTACCCCTCCATTGCACAGATGTCCTTCCTGGGAGTCACGTATTTATCGAATTGCGAGCACTGGCTTTCCAAGTGGTGGCACTTCTTCTACTTCAACCCCAACTCATTCAATGCGTATGACTTCGAAGAAAACGAATTCATTTTCGGGCAAATGTCAGATGAAAACAGTTCTCAACGAATATAATGTTCCCGTCTTTGCGACAGTAAAAGGAAGAGCCTCTCGAATCCGATCCATTCCTTTCACAGATGACTCAACAGATTCTTCAGATAACGAGTTCGATACCCGAATTACGACCACTACGGGCACCACCTCTTCAAGTGGGCGAGAATTTGACATTTTCGAGACGCCTACTCTCACTCTGAGGAGAGAGACCTCTTCAGACTCTCAGCTCTCAGAAGACTATGCATTACCACCCGATGCCATCATATCAGCTTCAATGGATGCCATCGGTATTATTGATGAAGAGATGTCTGTCCCCAAACGTTTCTCATCACTTCAGAGAGAGATCTCAGTTAAGGATCAAAATCATGAGATTCTTGAGAAAAGCGGATATTTAACGAAATTAGGCGGAAGACTAAAGACATGGAGACGGCGTTGGTTTGTCCTCAAAGGTGGAGTTCTTCGTTACTATAGATCACAGAGCGATGTTAATAAGGGTAAACCCAGAGCTGAGATCAAATTAGATAAGTCGTGTCGCATATCAACGACTTGCGATTCCGGAACTTTTCAGTTGATTACTGAAAACAATAAAAAGATTTATTATTTGACCGCAGACTCAGTGATCACTTTAGAAGAATGGATTCGAGTCCTCAATAGTGTTCTTAAAAGAAATGCAGTCTTTAATATAGTCGGCGATCAAAAGGCCATAATTGAAGGGTTTGTCACAAAAGTCAAATTAGGACATTCCAAGAGGTGTTGGTCTGCACTCTATGGACGACATTTGGTTTACTTCAAGTCACCCAACGATAAGATTCCAATCAATCAAATCGATCTAAAAGGAGCCAAAGTCGAAGAAGTGGACAATTTCTCCGATTCTGACGACGAAACTGCAGAAAACAATACAAACACTTCACTAATTCGGACCAATTCTAGTCGAGACCATTGCGAGCACACAATCGCTATATTTCCCAAACACTCTTCAGATCCGATCTATTTATTGATGTCTTCTAAACAAGAACTGAATGAATGGTTATATCACTTGACGGCTGCCTCGACGGGAGAGCATTCGGCCGGAACTCCATTCGAACAATTGGTTTCTCGTTTAATGAAAGCTGAGTCGGAGTGCGGCGACACTCTTGACGGCCATTCCTTATGGAAAAGTGCTCTTCTCTTATACACCAAAGATAACATTTGTGAGCCGTTGACAACACTTCCGAATGAATATCTAAGAAGTGAAGCCATAAAGTTGTTTAAATCCATACAACTCTTTCTCTCAGCCCCTCTGGACTCGTCGGGTATCGACTATCACGTGTCTCTTCTTCAGAACTCTCTTCAGTTATGTCTAACAAATCCCGAACTCCAAAGCGAACTGTTCTTCCAATTAGTCAAACAGACGTCTCCCCACACCTGTAATAAACTGTGCGGTAGTTCTGGTGTTCACCAATTCTTGTTGTGCGCCACTCAAACCATCTTCACGTGCGACACATCCGGCACTTATAGCGAGAAGACTTCTCCGACATCTTTGGACGAAAAGATGAATCCGTTGTCCACTAATTCTGCAAAAAGCAATGCTTCGAACTTCTTATTCATCCAATCGTTTCAATTCCTTTCTTTGGCGATATCTCTGTTTTGTCCGCAAACCACAACTCTTTGGCTATTAAGACACCATTTGCGGCGATCAAGTGATCCGAAGACTGAATATGGGAAATATGCCATTTATTGTCAGCGAGCGTTAGACCGAACCCTTAAAAACGGCGGCCGAGAATTCGGTCCATCGAGAATGGAAGTGCTGTCTATTTTGCTGCGCAATCCTTACCACCACTCACTTCCGCACTCAATTCCAGTCAATTTGGTGAACCAAACCTATAATGTGATCGGATTCGATGGTTCGACCACTGTTTGGGAGTTCTGCCACTCAATCAATAAAGAGATAGGAATTCGAGACAATAGTCAGTCTGGATTTGCTCTCTTCAGCGATGATCCCATTGATAAAGAAGTGGAACACTTGTTGGACAGCGACGCCAAAGTGGCTGATGTTATATCTCGTTGGGAACGGGCTCTTCGGGAAAACCATTTCGGAAAATTCGAAAACACAAAAGTCGTTAAATTGATTTATAAGCGAAGACTTTGTCTCAAGAGCTCAATGAAAGGCGAGACAGAAAAAGAACGCCTCCTTTCAGTCCATCACATAAATAATGAAATGTTTTTCGGACGCTTTCCGGTCACTCATGAGTTGGCTCTCGAATTATCTGCACTTATGGCTCAAATCGAATTCGGAGACTTTGTGACCATTAGTCGGCCGCAAATGATTTTACAACAAGTGATGGACAGATTCTTTCCCCTCCACTTCAAAGAAGTCAATTCCACTCAAACCTTATTTGAGTCAATACGTCATAAGTGGGTGGAACTGAAGACCAGACCTGTTCTCGACTGCGTCCGAATATATCTGAACTGTTCCCGGAAGTGGTCACTTTGGAACTGCCAACTATTTGATGCTAAGCTCTCAAAACCAATGAAATTAACTGATTATTGCAACCGTTTGTCTCCAGTGATGAGCAGTTTGTCCAGACTTTGGATCGCCGTCTCCGACGACTCGATAGCGCTCTTAGACTTCGATTCTTTTGATTTGATTTCTCGCTATTCGTATAAGAATTTGATTACATTCGGGGGCTGTAAACAAGACTTTATGCTCGTCTTCTCTAATAAGTTGGGTTCAAATGAAGCCGATTCTGGTTCCGGCACTGGTTCTGGCAGTTCGCGCACAGATAGTCTCTTAACGGAACGCTTGCTTTTCGTTATGAATAAGTCAAAGATCGTTGAAATTACGCTTTTGATCGCAGATTATATAAACAGCGACTCAGCTCTGAATGCTGTCTCCACTTTGGACACCACTCATACCATTGACTCGACAACAAGTGCTCTCTTCTCGAGAATCTCTTCACTCAAATTCAGTTCTTCACAAACAAAACTATAATCTCTTTTTAGCATAACTTTCATATTCTCACGAATTTCTTATTTTGAAATCAGATTTAAAAAAGTATTTAATAAAAGAATTGATTTTCCATTTTTTCCATAAAAAGTCAAATGTTTTGTTACCCAAAAAGACTGCACTCGTCTTAAACCACAGACTGAGAGTATAGACGAGTGATTTTGAACCACTTTTCTCCACTTTATTCTGAGTCTATGTCTGTCTATTCAATTGAATGTCCTGAGGAAGGCTAACAGACAATTGCTAGTTAATTGTGGCTTAGATCTATCATTAGATAACAATTGTCCAGAATTTAGTTAATGTCGTGATTTGAAGACAAATGTGTTGAACGCATGCGTGAGAAGTGACTTATGTTTTGATTTCGTCGATAATTATTTGTTTATTATTTTGGTCTCAATTTTAATGCTCTGAAACGTCAAAAATTGTTGAGTTTTGTCTCAAATGACATGAAGTCCTTTTACTGCTTATTATTGGCACAAATTCTCAATTGCGATGTCATTTGAGGTGAAATCAAATATTAGTGGGAATTGTGATGAATCGGATCCAAAGAGTGGTTCGATTCCCACCAAAAGTGGTCCCAATTTTAGGTCTAATAATATGATTGAAAATGAGATGAAAAGCAGTAAACGAGTGATGAATACGATTAGTAACGGATCGGCCAATGGGTCCGATTTAGGCATATATCACGAGAAGCAGTGCCGACAGATGTGCGCCAAACACGCGTTGAATAATTTGCTTCAAAGTGACGGCGCGTTCACTAAATCAGATTTGGATCTCATTTGCTATAAGTATTACTTTAATCATAACTTTGAATGAATGACAAAACCATTGCCCAAAACAGTACCAAAGATTAGGGGTCTGTCAGGCAGTGAATAAAGAGCTCACATTTGATTGTGAAACTAATGGCAATTTTGTTGTCAGTCTTTCCCCAAACAGTCGTCTTCTGAATCCCCATAAGTCTGCGTTTGGTTTCGGTAATTACGACATAAACGTAATTATGTCGGCTTTGCATTCAAAGCATTTGGAGACCATTTGGTTCGACAAACGAAAGTACAGTCTTTCCGATGCCTTCCCATCAAAACATTGAATATTTTATTTATATATGAATAGAGATCCCAATTGTTTAGAATTGGAAAACATAAAGGGATTCATATTAAACATTCCGAACCCGATATACAACTCGTGTAAGAAATGGACGGCCAGATCGCTATTCGCATTACCGACGAGTCTGTTATCGTCACGAAAGCATTGGATCGCTATTCGATGTTTCGGTGATCTCTACTATAATCTCGATTCCAAACTCGAATTCCCGGAACTCATTGGAAATGTATTATAATTTGTTTTAAACATTAATTGAATGCATTTTGTTAACAGAAAAACCAATTAATTGATTACTTGCGAGAGAAGAACAGTGCGAACGACACCGAAATATTTGTCATCGTTTCGGAACCGATCGCCGAAAGTTTGTCTTGGATTAGGAAAGACATGTCTGAGTGATAGGATATCTACAGTGCCTTAATATTTATTGTAAATTGTTTTATCAAAAGCGATCACTATTTGAATGAATATAAGAGTTGATGGATAGGTTTTGCCCATTTCGGCCATATTTGTGTAAATAATAAATAAATTTCTATTTATGTCGATATCATTGATGTGATTAACTTCTAGTCAACAATCGATTAAAAACTTAATAAAAG
>JAQIWF010000999.1:0-14064 GCA_034694965.1 Ceratozetes gracilis | reverse complement strand
ATTGAATATATTACTGATTAAACATTTTATAAAAATGTTATTGCATTTGAATAAACATTATTTGAATCTTTTAGAAACCAATTCTATAAAATCTAAGCGATTCCATAATTAAGTAGTTTTTCAGTAAATTATTATTAGTATTAAACGTCGGAAACATATAAACAGTGAAAAACTATTCAATCGTTTTTTGGTTAATTGAATAAAAAGATATTTTAGGCGTCGATTAGAAAAAGTTACACAAACTTTAGTCGGATCTATCGCTGAAATTAGAGGACAGTTGACTCCTCAGAACAATGATCTCCTGCCTCAGCTCGAAGTTGTCTTTGAGAGCGTCATCCCTTTCCTGAGCCAATTGGTCAAACTCTGCCCTCAGGTCGTTGTCGTCTAAACAAAGCAATCGTTTCACTTCATTCAGGTTCGACTGATGGCTCTCCACCTGAGCGCTAATTTTACGCTTCAAATCATTGATTTCATTGATTAGAGCAATGGTTTGATTATTAGATCCGTTCAGAAGATTCTTCCTGAGGGCAGAACGTAGGGATGAAACGGTGTTTTCCGACTCTTTAAGACTGTTTCGCACTCTTTTTAGTTCTTTTTCGGCATTATTTTTGGCGTTCAGAGAGACCTCCAGTTGGAGACGAAGTCTTTCGTAGTCATTAGGACCGGAAGATGTCGAGTGTTTCGCTCTATTCATCGCTCTCTTAAGCTCTAAATATCTCTTCTTCCAGAAGTTCCAGTCATTAGAGATCTGTTCGATGTCTAAACTATTGAAACCCGACTGACGGACGACTTCGAAGAGATTATTCATTTCAATGTCGAAGTGCTCGACATTTGTATAACTGTTTGTAAAATAAATATTATTCGGCTTAATGTCGAGGTTTGGCATCAATTGGAGGCAATTCGTGGTCGAACTCTCGGCAAACAATTCTTCGGTGTCTTCAGTTTCATCGTAATTGTCTTCAATGTCTTCTAATTTGACTTTTCCGCTCTCATCCACTTCTATCTCAACATTCAAATGGTTAACAAAAGACTCCATTAAGTTATCGCCGTTTATATGAGCGGTGATTAAGGGATAGGCGTTGTCTTCATTCCTGTCGTTATCATTGGTATCATATTTCTGGTTATTATGACTCGGATTTCGATTATTATTTGGTTTCAACTTTTTATTACTCAAAGAATTGTTTGAAAACTCATTATTTCGTTGTTTTTTAATACAATTGTTTGGCTGCGGATACGGAACCAATTGCTTGAGATTAGGTCCGGCTTTGGGGCCGTTCCTCACAGCGGGACTGTTGTCCACAAAGCCGGCCACACGGGAGTCATCGGGTCCGTGTTGGTGTTGGCCAGAACTCGAATTAATCACATCATTGATGGTCACGAGAGTGGCTTTACATCCCTTCGCGCGACACTTCCAGTAAGACCTCTCGTCTACTGTTTTGTTGATGTGATAGTAAAAGCCTCCAAACAAAAGAGCCCTTCCGTTCCGACGGGTGGCCACAAATGACACCTCAGACATAATCACAACTTGCGATCAAATCAGTTAATGATTATCTCGTTTTTACAGTCAATTAGTTATAGAAATGCATTAAAAAGTGTTTTGCACTCAAAAAATGATCAAAACTTTAACCGTTTTTCGACACAAAAACAATGAAAAGTATTTTTGTTATTGTTTTGGATTCACTCCTTTAGCTCTTAATCTCAGACATAAATTACGTCTATTTTGTTATTTATTTTTGTTTGAAAACTTAATGTCAAATAACAAGATTAAACTCAACATAAACTCATCTAAATATAACTCATTTTCAATTGTAGTCACACTTTGAGAGGTTTGACAGTCGTTTGAGTCATATATTGAGTGATTGTTTGACTCAATTGATGTGTGTATTCAGTGAACCATTGATTGGATTGAATGAAACGGAGTATCCGTTCCTCAGATATGACTCACTGTTTATGACTGAAGTCTATACGTGTTATCAGATTAAAGAGTAATTAAATCGGAAGTTCACTACAAATGACTCGACAGACGTCAGACATCACCTAATCATAAATTGAGCCCATCTTTCAGTTTCTTATCGACAGTCTATTGAGAAATGAGTGAACTCTCAGTGAGCTGTAAGATGACAGCGAGTACGGGAGCCGCCACTTCCTCCCTGTCTAACAAACCTAATATTACAGCAATGAATGCCTCGAAGATAGCGGTTCGCTCACCGTTTGTGGGATTCAATGAAGTGATCAATTCATTGTCAGTCCACGAGAAGGGCCTCAGAACCGGATTTTATAACTCAATTGCACTCATATTCTTGTTATTCGTATTAATTGTTATCTATTATTGTTATTGGATTTTGAAGCCATTCCTTCAGCCCCTGGTATGGGCCATACTCTGTGGATCAGCTCTTCATCCCTTCAAACAAAGACTATTCCTCTGTTCTAATAAATGGATCAAAGATGTGAAGAGTGAGGGCCGACCAATAAGTTTGGCCGCGATATGCCTACCATTTGTTGTCATAACCAAAGCTAATGAAAGAATTTTTGCTTTTGGTCTCAAATATTGGAAAATGATCTGTCTCATTGGTCTATATTATGTCTTATCAGGGTGGTTCTCACAAATATTCTATTACTTTATTAACAATTCTATCGTTAATACAGTTTTAGTGTTAATGAGATTATCATCTCATTTGACAGATCCGACCAACAGTTTGATTATATTTAGTGTAACCATTGCTTATCTCATTGGACTGTCCTTTGGTTGGTCCGAATCCACACAAATATTCTTTACATTTTCCGCGCCATTCATTTGGATAACATTTTTGATTCATTTAATATCTTTGAGCGGAACTGTTGGCTATTTGTTGTCTTCAGTTATCATTTCAATCGCAGTGATTGGTCTAATCAAAGCGATAGTCACAGGAGAGACCGCTAGCAGTGCCAGGGATCAAATCGATGGAATAATCAATTGGTCTCAGAAACTAAAGAGTTTTATATTATGGATCTCAACGAATGTAATCTCATTTCTATTCAAAGACAAAGAAGAGACAAATAATGACCAAAAGAATTGTGATAATACTGATGAGACTGACCAAAATGATTCGGATGATTGTAAAACAGACCAAATGGACTCAACTATCAAAACACCGATATATGAGAGCAAATCAAAGAGTGGTCCAAACAGTCGAAGAATGAGTTTAATGTCAACCAATGAAGAGAATGAGAATAAAAGTAATTTATATTTGTGTCTAGTCTTGTGCGCACTTCTTGTGGTTCAGATCCAGAACCTGTCCACATATATCGTCATTCTATTCATTAGTATTCCTTTAGTTTTTATGATCTTAAAAAGTGGTTCCACTTATGTCTCAAATTTTATTGTCAATAATATTCATCGATTCAATGGATTCTTTGAGAAGCGAATCGACGTTTTATTCCATCCCTTTATGAAGAAATCATTCAATTATTTCATTACTGGGGATGAAGTGGTAATTCATTTTAAATTTTCATAGATCATACAATTCTTTAAATCTTTAAATCAATTTTTGTTTGAATAGTAATCGAAATTCTTTAAGAATATTAAAGCAGTTCTTAAGATTCTATTGATTGAACATGGTCTAATTTAGTGTGATTAGATCTTGATTATTCCTTAATAATAGAATTTTCTATAAAGTGTTATGTCTTTTACTAATAATTTGATTTTTGTTTGAATTTAATTTGAAAACAGATAATGAATACAATGGAGTCATCACTGAATGGCATAACGAGTCTCACAATCATTTGCTTTACTATTGTTTCGGTTCTGTTCTTCGGGATATTTATGTCAATTCAGGTGAGTTTACTCTTCTGTTTAAAGAGTGACACCAATTAATGAACATATCATTAGATATATGGCGAAAGTCTTCATTTGGTTAATTCTGTTAGTAATGTGTTTAATAAGACAATCAGTTATTATCCGGAGTCGAGTCAACTATTGCCCGAAAGCTTCAAAGGAGTGGACGGAATGCTCGACCAAATGGTTAGAAATGGTTACGAATACGGCCGCGAATATATCAAAGACTCGATTCAACACGCATTCAATGTGGACGGGAATGACACCAAAAGCATAGCTGTTGAGAAGCAAATACTGGAAATATGGGACAGGGCTTACAATCTGTGGCTCATTCGAAACACGAACGATACAGAGAGTGTGCCGAAGAAGGGTCCCTATGAGATCGACAAACTCTATAGTGCTTTCTTATCACTCGATCTCTACCTTATCTTCAATATTCTTAAAGAGAATATCGATATTCTGATGTCAGTACTCGACTCCGTATGGCTCGTCCTTAAAGGGAACGTAACTCTTCTTTTTTCATTCATCACTGCTGTCGTTTCAATTGTATTGGGCGGGGGGTTAGGACTCATGAATTTGGCCCTAAGTTTTGTAAGTTTTCATACTCTTAATTGAACTTGATCTATAACCAACCTGGTTATTTTAAAATCTAATTTAAATGACTGCAATTCAATCGTCGATTAGTAATGAATACATTGAATGACAGGTGATATTCACGACAGCGCTCTTCTATTTGTTGTCCGCGAGTGGAAAGTATTACAAACCCATAGAATTGGTGAACAGAATATTCCCTTCGGAACAGACCAATAGTTGTTTCACTGGTAATAAGTTCGGTCGCGCTGTTGAGGAGGCGATAAATGGAGTGTTCGCCGCATCACTTAAGATGTCGTCCTTCTATGGTCTCTATACGTTCCTCATTCACACCCTTTTCAATGTGGATATTGTTTACATTCCTTCGGGTAGGACTCAGTCCTGATTTCTATTATACAGACTTAATATATCTTTACTATAGTGATGGCAGCGGTATTCGGAGCCGTTCCCTTTCTCAGTGCATTTTGGGCCTCATTTCCCGCATTTTTGGAGCTATTTTTTGGCCAAAACCAACGAATTAAAGCGATTTTACTTCTGATTACCGCATATTTCCCCTCATTGTTTGTCGACTCAACCATTTATAGTGAAATTAAGAGGTATTCTAAACACCATTCTATGAAATGTACTCAAATGTCTTTATTCTTTAGCGCCGGTCATCCATATCTCACAGGTCTGGCCATTGCGGGCGGGGTTTTCTACTTAGGATTCGAAGGCGCGCTCTTTGGACCCATTTTATTGTGCTTTTTATTTGTGGCGTTCAATATATACACTTCAATAATGGAGGAAAACCCTCTCGAAGGCAATCAAAGGGCACAAGAATTAACGTCGGGGAGACACTCCACTTCAGTTATCCCTCAATTCAGGAAACAACAGTCCATTTGTTAAAATAGTATTTATTTTTGATAGAAACCAATGAATTAACAAAAGTCTTAAATATAATAAAGATTTATCCGATAAGAAGTCTTTTACGACCTCTTTGTCTGACCGCTTCCAACCGTTTTAAGACATCTTCTTTGGATTTTATCGCATGTTTTTCATATGACTGAAGAACTTTTTCGAAGTTTATGTTTGGATGAGTACTAAGTATAGCCCTTTCGAGGACATACAGATCGACGGCTCTATCTTCAGCTGTGGTCGAGAATGAGGCCAATCCGAAGTCGATAGGAATCAACTGATTTTGATGATTGAGTTTAATTAAGAAGTTAGATGTGGTTAAGTCGCCGTGAATTACACCACAATTATGTATTTGAGCGATGGTTTGACCCAATGTTGATAACAATTGATCCACAGATTGCTCTTCACTTGTCTTCTGGAGATATTCACAGAC
This sequence comes from Ceratozetes gracilis, assembly GCA_034694965.1. NCBI lineage: Eukaryota > Metazoa > Arthropoda > Arachnida > Sarcoptiformes > Ceratozetidae > Ceratozetes > Ceratozetes gracilis. The sequence continues at coordinate 8,332 of JAQIWF010000999.1, read as the reverse complement.
ATTGACTGTGTCTTCGATTCGAGTCATTATTATACTGTTCTGATCGACAAACAAAATGGTTGGCATTAATGATCCCAATTGTGGACATTTGTCTTTGATTTTCATAATAGAGCGAACTTCTGCTCGGGTTCTCTCACGAGTTAGTCTTGTGTCCAAGTCTTTGATCCGATAATTCTTAACAAATCGCTCTTTTTTGACAACTTTTAACCCGTTATAAACTCCGGTCCAAACTTTGGACTCAGCTCCTTGAAAGAGCAGACACCAGTCCTCATTCTCCTCCTTTATGGCAACACTGCCAGTATCTGCAGTGGTGTCTGACATCGAAGAATCACTACACTATACTCGACACTATTTTCATCAAAATGTAATTCAAAATATTTAAAACATTACATAAGTGGAGACAACAGACTATTTAATATATGAGGCAATAGAGTAAAGCGAAGAAAGGGTCCAAACGAGAGAATCATATGATAAATGTATGCAATGCCGGGAAACGTGTTTTCACACTAAAAACCATTTAATTTTTCAAAATTAATTGTTTCTGATTTTGATATAATTGTCTCCAAATTACGACTTTAAAAATATCAAAAATGATCATGGCTAAATTTGACTTAGTGCAATTTTTATTGTCACATTAGATATTATAATAATTGGATGTTATCTTAATGGATGTTCAATTGTGGTGGATCAAATTTTAAATCCCAACAAACGCACAGAAATCGTCTTAAATCTGACCACGAAATGAATGTCGAGTACTCTTTGGGTCCGTTTTGTAATTGGTTTCTGCCGTCATGTCTGGACATATGGTCGTCAGCCGACGGCCAACGAGTGTTGTGTTCATACGGCGCCCGATCTATGGTTTGTTTGTTAAATGTTGTCAACAGAAAGACAATCAAAGCTTATGATTGTCTCAATGTCTTCGCAAACAAATCCATTGTTTCCGTCACTCGATTTGACAAAACGAGTCCAAAAGCCCACAAAAACCCGGTTTTGTTCGTCGGTTCCAATGACGGGGAGGCGGCGCTAATCGACTGCACCACTAATAAAATTGTTTATCAGAGAAACAAGCAAGATGACTTAGACTTACCCTTCAAGAAGATTCTATCCGCTGATTGGGCAGAAGATAAGGACAATAATCCTGTTGTCTATTATTCAATGCATTCGGTTATTATCTGTTGGAACCCAAAGACTAATTCGACGGTCACTTTGAAAATCGGTGAAAACTACAGAAACAAAATCGCCATCTCTTGTATCGCTTCCAGTGGTTGTGGTCACAAGAAGTTGGCCATCGGGTGAGTCACTACACATTTGATGGCTTAACACTTAAGTAATGATTTGTCTTCAGGTATATGAACGGAGACATAACTATTATCTCTTTGGAGACGTCGTCTATGATGGCAGAACAGACTCTTTGTGGTCATAACGACGACATCTGTTCCCTTACCTTCAGTTGGACTAAAGGACAGTACGAGGAGGGAGTGTTGGCGTCGGTATCTCGCGATGGGTTCGTCAAAGTATGGGATGTCATTCGCAAGAATAATATCGCAGACATTAAATTAGATGCCAACAGATCTCAGCAGAAGAATTGGTTCGCCCTCTCATTCGTTCCTAACCTCGGAATTAATGAAAAGTTCCAAATACTCATTGGTTGCGGAAATGGAGATATTCTCTCAATAGAAGTGCCAAACAAACCCCCGGACAGTAAAATACGAATTCATAAATCATTGAGTTATATGAAAGGCAAACATCTGTCCCACAACTCAGTCATCTTCACCATTGCTATTGACTTGAGGACTATGTTTGCCATCACTTCCTCACTCGACCACCAAATAATTCTCTGGGATTTACAGGAGAGGAGAGCTGTTGACTGTTTCCACACTTTCAGTCACGGCGTTCACGACATTTCTCTTTCACCGATAGACCCCTCCCGAGTGGCCATTGCTATTGGAGATGGCGTTCATATAATCAAATTCGATGAAGACGTGAAAGTTGTTAACCAACGAAGAATTCAAATCCAAAAGGCGAGGGATACCAAGTGTTTGGCCATTGTTTGGCACCCGGAGTGTGAGAATCGATTGGCTTTCGGCACTTCTTCGGGAGATATAACTGTTATGGACGTAAATTCCTCTCAAAGGGTACCGAAGTATACCAACAAAAAGAGCACCGATTGGTCTAAAATATATGGTCTCTTTTGGGGGCCTTCACTCGAAGACACCGACGAATCTACTCTTTATTCCGTGCATTCGAGTGGAAAAGTCTTTTTACACTACATTTCGAGTGATATTATCCATGAATTAACTCATTATATAAGCGATAAAACGAAAAGAACTGACTTATTGTGGAAAACAAATTACAAGCATTTGAGTGTCGGTAACGATAACGGAACGGTTGATATTTTTGAACACCGAAACCGTAGCTTAAATCTGAAGGTGAGAATAGAAGCCTTCAAACGAACCATTCTGTGCCTCAGATGGAACTCAATCAAAGACGAGGAGACCTCTAACTGGTTGGCTGTCAGTTCATATGAGGGACACATTCACTGCTATTCTCTTCATAATTTCCTCAATAGTCAAGTAGAGAGCAATGTAGAGGACAGTCCACTTCAGACCATTTCCAGACCCAATCGAATTCTTAGGGGTCATTCCGACAGAATTACATCAATGAGTTGGTGTCCATTCGATACAAATAAATTAGTTTCGATATCATATGATAAAACAGCTCAGGTATGGCATGTATTAAATGAAACTCTGCTCTCAAAATTCACTGGACATCGAGGTATACTCTATTGTGTACTTTGGAGTCTCTCTGATCCTGATTTGATCTTCAGTGGCGGTGAAGATAACTATTTCCATGTATGGCGTCCCTCTCAACAGAACTCTATTTCTTCGAATAGTGATAGTTATTGGCCTCATCTCGACGTTGAAGAACCGGAGACCAGTGTTTCCAATGTACTCAATGACTGTATAAATGAAGTCTTGAATCAAATGACTCCACAGAATGGCTTCACTGCAGAAGAGTTAAGAAGACATAAAGCGTTGAAAAATAAGAATAAGTCAACGAAGAAGAAGATAAACAAAGAGGTGAAACGCGTTTCTCTCTTTCCTTTGAGTAATTCCATTGAAAACAATTCGACAAAAAATCAGAAAATCGATGACATCGAAGCTCTCATCGAAAAGATTGAGGGAAAAGATATATCCGCGGAAATGCAGGAAAGGGTACTCTTATACGGCGATTGTGTGGACATCACTAGATTTGTTGCCAACGAAGTCTCCAATCACTCAAACCATGAAAATAGGGAACAAAAAGATATTTTAAGTCTTTTATTCGACATTAAGTCCACAATCGAGGAGTCAATCGAAGAAAAGGAAACCAATCCTTATTTGGTGTCCCTTTCAATGTCTGTCTCAAGAAATCACTGGAAAGAATCGACAGATGTTTTGACCAAACAATTGCTGGAATCGGAAACAGAGTTACAAACTTATCGGACGTACAGAACAGAAATGTCGGCAATACTTCTATTATCACAAAACAAATTGAAAGAAGCGATGGATTTATTGATTTGTAACCAATTATTTCGCGAAGCATTGATTGTATGCAAAGTGAGAATGAATTCCGAAGAAATGTGTGAACACATACTCTACGAGTGGGCACAACATCGCAAACAAAACAACGATATCGAAGGCGCCGCCAAATGCATGATAGCTATCAAGAAGTTTGTTGAGGCGTTGGAACTCCTCTCTCTTAAGGACGACCAGCAGTACGACCACACCATCTCTTTGCTCAGAGCAATCATTAAACGCATTTAATTTCTCTATTAATTATTAATTATGTCTTTAATTTGCTTTCAAATCAATTGTTTATTTAAATCTTAAATTGATTTGACGTTTAATTTAAACCATTTGTTGAAATTTAGTGATTGTATGCAATGATTAAATGATTTAATTTAATTTAAAACTGGTTAAAATGGTATGAAGTCAATTACCTGAGATCAGGAATGGGCAAGGGGAGGGAAACAGCGAATATTCCTTTGTCGCACTGCCCCTCTTGTCGCGAAGCTAAAATTCACCAATGTCGAAATATTATACAGAAATACTAGATCTGTGAAGAAATTTTATCATGGGAACTTTATCCCCTGTCCTGGCCGAGCTTGGTCATCCCTGTTTGAGATATTGTTGCTTTTTGCTCAGGTTTATACAGTTAACAATGAGGACAGTCTTTCAGTTCATCACCAAAGTGTGTAAATAAGACCCAATCACTGATTTGAAGTTCAAATCTTGTTTTCGGTTTAAATTCAAGTTCTTGTATTTGTTGAGCAGTTATTTGAAGATTGTTTGATGACATTCACATCTTTGCTGTTATGGTCTCTAAACAAGTCTTTTGTTTATATTTAGAATAACTTATTCCCAGAAATTATATTAATTTTGAGCTCTTCTGAGAGCAAACAAAATACTTGACATCGAATTGCGATTTCCGGTTATATGACTCGATTGGTCTCACCTTATATATAACTTGACAATCAGTGTTTGTAATCATTTGAGCTAACTTATTCAAAATGATCAAGACAATAATTCTTTATTTCAGTTATTATATCATTTTAGTGATAAATAGAAGTGAAGCACAACTTTTTCGCCCCGGATATGAACCTCAAAGCAGTGAGTTATCAAGATTATTTTTGATATGCGGTTAATTTATCACAAATTACCCAGTTATAAATTCATTCTTGACGCCTGTCCTACCGAGAAGTGAGTGCAGTGCTACGGCTGACAACCGAATTGGGCTATGTATGCCCAAAGCCGCCTGCATTAGGTATTACCCTCTTATTGCTTGCCTACAGAATTCAAATCTTCCAAATTAATGACAGTTCGGGTGGATATGTGGCCAATACTTGCAATTTTGTGCTGTCCTGTTGTGTATGTGAGTCATCCTCTCATTAAGAGCCTCCAAACATATATTTATTTAAATGGTATAATTCTTGGTGCAGATCAGGGAACGTGTAAGTCAGTGATCACTGCAAACGAGACCTATTTCGTGTCCCCGCAATACCCGGCTCTACATAGCGAACGTTTAGACCCTCCCTATTGTATATTCACATTACAACGAAACGCACTAATCATCAAATGGCCCGTCTGTCAGATTAGACTTGATTTTGATGAGTTCAGTTTAGCGCCGCCTATCAATGGGACCTGTGGTAATGGACAGACTGATTCTTTCATCGTCTCCGGTGCCACTAATTTCAATCAGTCGGGACTACCAGGAGATGGACTCTGCGGTGAACTGACGGGACAACACAGTTAGTCCACTCCATATAAGATTTGATATAATACTCATAAATACTATGAATTTAGTTTATTTGGAAGTCGACCCCAAGAAAACTGATGACCCCCTCATCCTCATTGTGAACACCGCTAATGAGCAGCAATATAACCGAAAGTGGAGTATTCGTGTCCAACAGGTCCCCTGTCAGTCACCCTTCAGAGGTATTCATAGCTCCAAAGTAAAGGAATAGAAATGATATTGAAATGAGTTTTGCATAACAGCGCCATCGGGTTCTCTTCAACACTATACCACTCCAACGGGAACTATTGAAAGTCTCAATTTTCGGGGAATAGGTAAGGCCACTCCAATTCTTTTGCCGGGACAGGCTCTACCTGCTATATCACCTGGACAAGTATACCAAGGGTATCAGGGCTTCCCATCTCCTAATTATGTAAATAATATGCATTACGGCATAACTATTGCAAAACAGCCCAAAATGTGTGGAATCAAATGGACTGCCGTTCAATTTGATTTTGGCGGTCGAACTATTGGTCAGTCCTCTACTGAAACCCTATGTATAGAATACGGACTGTCGGACGATATTGGAGATTATGTAGTCATACCCTTAAGCTCTTTGGATGGAAAGTCCCAACTATTGAATAGATATTGTGGACAGAGATTGAACCCGGATGTGAATGCTCAATTTGTGAACGCAGATGTCATCTGTATGTCAATCCATTGTCTCATTAGGTCTTAATATTGATTCTCTTCTTAGCGTATATGAAACCCTTCCAGCTGTTGGTTCACTCGGACTCACGTCCTCAGGTTAATGACCTTGCTACCACTCCAAAAGATCAAAAAGGATTTCAATTAAAATATCAGCAAATACCTTGCTAAATTATTTATATTTCTCTTATTAGAAAAATCTAAAATTAGAAATAATGAATATTAATATTACTATCGAAAGACTCAGAAAAAACTATATTTGTAACTAAAAGGACCTAAACTCAAATGGTTCTCAATTAAGTAATTCTGTAAATGCGGTAAAATTGTGAATAAAAGCTATGTTAACACTTCTTATTTAATATAAGAGAAGTGAATGAAATTGATTAGTAAATGCATTACTCACCTTGGTTGTTTTATTAAATCAATAAATCAATAGAAGTGCTGAATGCGAGTGAAATACAATAAAAGATTGCTATAACAACACCACATGAATTCAAAACAAATTGTCGATTCATGTAATCACTATATAAATCTATTTTAGTATTAAATTAGAATTAAGTAAAGAAACTTAAGTTAAATAATGTCGACGGAAGCTCTTCCTATCCTTTACCTGAATATGTCGGGTGAAATGATTTATATTGTGGAACAGAGACTCACCGCACAGAATATTGAAACTTCTAAGTCTGAAAAGGGTATGTTCTATATAGTTCATTAATTATGGAGTAATTATTTTGTCAATCAAATAGTCACAAACGATATATTCAGTGCAATGTTTGGTCCGAATCTTATCGAAGAAGTGTTTAAAAAGCAAAAGCTATTATCAGTTCTTGTATTGCGGCAAATGTTTGAGAAGTTGGCCCACTCTTCCATTATGAAGTTGAATGAGCAGAGTATGAACAAGGTAGAATCAACCATTAAATTTTCAATAATTATTAATAAGATTTCGACAGCTCTTCGATTTGATGATTATGGTTATCAAACACCAAATGGTTGCCTGCAATACACCCATTGATTTGATCCAAATAACACTCAATCACTTGAATTCCATGTACCGAATGGCACGGGCAGAGCAAACTATCAAGCTCATTGAAGACGCTAAGCAAAAGCTGATGGCAACTTATGGCTCAATGAAGCAAGCTCAATTACAACACATCCGTTATACTATTCTTACATTTCTGCACGATATCAGAACTCGAGTCTCCATTTTTCTAAGAGACGGAACCCAAGAAAATGACGGCAGTTTTGTCATCAAACCGGAGGGAGTGGTTTCGTGCGAGTGTCAGATCCCTGGTGTCATCAAATATTTTAAACAAACAGTTGTCACACATAATGACTACTTTCCCTCTTTGGGAAAGTATGCCGTTTCCCTCGAAAATACAACCTTAGGACTCAATATGTGAGTTGTGATCAATACGTTAATACCTATCAAATATTTAATCAATTGTTTAGTTATTCAAAGGAAAGCCAATCAAATGATGAGAAATCAAAAACAGAAGAATCTGACGAAAATCAAAATAATGAGTCAGAAACTGATATTTTAGCCAAAGATTCGGCAAAAAATGAATTAAATCTTTTGGCAAAACTCATTGGAAGGGAAGAATCAAATAACCCGGAAATCGAGTTTTGGTTAAACCTTGGAAATGAAGAGAATAATAGCGAAGAGTCGAAAGGAAAACAAAGTTATTCAGTGAATGAACTCGAGTTAAGTCAAGGAATTCATTCGAACAAGAATTTGGAAAATATCATAAATGACTTGAATTTTGAAGACACAGAAGAAAATGTTGAATATAATGACGGCAATGACTTATTGTCTTTAATGGATTCATAAGTCTATCAATTGATCATGATCACTCACACAACCATACAACTCATAAAATCAAATATATATTTCAATTTTAATTTATCTTATCTTACAAGTGCTGGCATTTTAATAAGTAATGGGCCATTAATTGCAACTTGATAAGAATTGACAAATAAAATATATGATTTTAAATGCAATAAAATAATTGTACCCACTACCATTACTTATTGCTTAATTATAGTCCGAGGAATATTCTAACTGATGGCTAAATTGTGTGATTGCACTAGCAATTGATTGTCAGTCGCCGAGATCTCACAGAAAATATTTATCCTTTATATTTAATAAGAAGTAGGGTATTGGATGGAGCATTTATCCCGAAGGCTGAGCAGGAAAAATAAAAATTTTCATAAATTTGCTTTAAATTTTTTTTAATTAAATAAATGATAATTTAAGTCTTGAATTGAAAGTCTTTAATACATGAATTGAATTATTATTAAAGCAAACATTAATACGTTAGTCGTTCGCAGTTTTGCATTGCAGTCAGTATTC
>JAQIWF010000998.1:0-14067 GCA_034694965.1 Ceratozetes gracilis | reverse complement strand
CAGTCTTTGGCACTGATTATGATTTTTAACGTTAATTAAAAAATTGTATTTTAGGCCAAATTTCAAACCAATTCAATGGAAGAGAGTATCAAACAGTGATATCAACCAGTTTTCAAATATTCAATATTTATGCCGAAAAATAAGGATCTTGTAATTCGAGTCAAGAATAACAATCAAATGTCGAAAAAGAAGTCTTTTAAATAAATTCCATTAGAAATTCGAAAGACTTTGTTTAGGGATAAAAACAATAATCCATTTTCTGAATGTTCACCAATTGATCCGATATTCCTTTGCTTTCTTTTTATGGTATATTTAAATCCCTTTTGCGGTTCAGTGGAGGAAATACTTTGCGTCCAAATCCAAAGCTCTGAATCGATCGCTAACTCAGAACTCAAAGATAATGACTGATCGCTAAGACGTTGAGTTCTCGATGTCATCGATTTCATTGGCAGACGACGGCTCACAACACCTAAAAGTGATTATCCGCACAAAGAAAGTCAAATGAGTCCAATAATTTGAATAAACAACACTTGAATACCTGCTAAAAAAGGAAAACGGAATTCTTGACTTAGGGGTCGGAGGGGCCGCCATCAACATTGGCATCTGGTTTTTATGGCTTATATGGATCTTTTGAAACCATTTAAATTAACTGTTAATCGATATCTGATAACGATTTATATGATTGTCTTACAGTACAGGGCGGTTGAATCCAAGGCTCGCCATCGATTTGCATCGGAAATCGTTTTCTTGTTCTTTAGATATCATTGAATTTCATATAAATTCAATTTAAATCACGAATAGACTAAGAAATGATTACCTGATCACAACACTACTGCATTGGGCGAGTCGTCTGCCCGACGCCCTTAGGCCAGCCTTGACTTGTCCGACATGCATACAGTTCTCAACACCAATCACTTCAATATATTTGTCTCCGATGTCTTGTATAGCAGTGGTCAGATCAATGCTGGGCATACTGTTGCTCGAGTGCTCTCTATCTCTTCGGTAACGCTTTCTCTTTAATAATTTGCTTCTATTCTTTTGACTCAAATTATCGCCCCATAAGTTGGAACCGCCATAAATGGATGGGATATTAAGTACAGCAATGCCTTGAAGTGATGGTCCATTCTTTAAGTCAAGTTGTGTCCCATCGCACTATTAATTAATATATTATATGACAGTTATCGATATAAAAGCCATTTATTTGAACACATATTCAATCTATTAATCTGAAAGGGAAGGCCTACCAGAATGTCAACGTCTTCGTGTAAGTTTTTGCAAGTGGCAAAGAATGTCTCGGAAGTGGCGAACTCAAAGTACCACATCTTATTCTTCATTCTGCTGCTGAATTTCTCCGGGTGCTTTTCCCTCTCCACGTGAAACTTTATAGCAATTGACGCGTCCTTTAATTAAATTTCAATAAAATTTAAATTAAGTTTAAGTCAAGCACTGAATTAAAACAAATTATCGCAAAGTTCTACAAATTATACGTTAGTTTTAATTTAATTTCCTTCAAATAACACAACTTTTAATGGTTTAAAATTCTGGATATTTTAATATTAAATTTATAACAAATTGCGGCGAATATTAGTGTTAATCGTATTTTAAATAAAATTTATTGGTTTATAATTACGATATGAATGCAATTAAATGCTCTTTTTGTTAATTGCAAACAAACTAATGGTCGTCCAAATTGTTCCTCAAAGCCATCCATAAAATGTCATTTAATTGGCTTTTATTACTCTAATTGAGATAATTTGATATTTTTATGGACAGTATTTATAAATACAAGTCTGTCATAAATTATTGGAATCTTTTTGAATATTAAACGAAATTAATTAATTAGATTAGAGTCTAATGAGTTTGATGTGAGAGTACTGAGTCCTCCAGCGATCAATAATTTCGATCAATTTATGTCAACAATTCAAATATAGAGACCAATAAATGAGTTCTAAAGGATTTATTTTATGGCAAACTTTCCTTTTTTAGACTAAAATCCAGTCAATAAATGAGGCTTTTGTCTCATTCTTATGATTTAAGTATATAATGAATGGCAAGACTTACGACTCCAATACTAAAGTAATTGTTGAATATGTTAGAGGGTATGGGATCTCCCTTTTCGTTTTCATTGTCAGAGCTGCTGATTTCAATTTTCCACCGGTCCATCATAACTATAGTCGAGTGCTCCACTTTCCTCATTATCTTATTAAGACTCTCGTTGTCATATCCGGGTCCCCATCGCAGACAACGCGCCAAATCATTGCCTGTTCCTAATGGCAGGATTGCGATCGGAGGCAGTTTCGCGAAATTCATTTTGTCTGAAACATTCAATTAATGTCTCAATTGATTTATCCGTTTTCTCCACAATTATTCTGTGAAAAAATGTGAGACCAAAGAAGAACAGACCGATCGTATCCAATATCCAGCCCACAGTTCCGTCACCTCCGCAACACAATACTCGAAAATTAGGCGCATCCTTATAGAAGTGTAAGCCTTGAGTTGGTCCTCCTTTCGCGATGTTATATACTTGTCTTGGATTCAGGAAATATTGAAATTTCCTCAGAATTCTGACAAAATAAACAGAAAAACAAATATTGATTTGCTTTCACTTTAAATCACATAATGGATGAGCAGAATATAATTGAGTGAAACTATACCTCAGTCCCTGTCGTCCACCGCTTTTGGGGTTAATCATGACAAGCAAAGGGTGTTGGTTTGCCAATGGAGTGATTTGGAATGATATGGGACTGACCTGTCGTACCAACAATTTTAATTAAATTTATAATCCATACAAAAAGTTCTGACCCCTTGTTGAGTATTATCGCAAAACATGTTGGAATCACTTCTGGAGAGGGCTTTTTTCTGACCCCTATCGCTCGTCACACTTCGCTGTCTTTCCTAAGAATCGATCGAAAAAAAGAAAATTAGAAAAAATAAAACTCATTCAAGAATTGAAAGAAAGTGGAAATTGAAGAGAGAATTATTTAGACTCGCAATTGGGTCGACCTCTCATTAACTCCTTTCAAATGCTCTGACGACCAAAAATTAAAAATATTGTATCGATTAACAATTTCTCTGAAAATGCTGAGAAAACTTAATTTCTACGATTACTTCGATAAGATTAAGTGCTTTCGTTAGACAGAGATTTAATCTTTTCTGTGCCTTCAAAGCATTTAATGGAAAATTTGACTCATTTTTTACATCTAATCATATACCTAGAGTATACTCAATAAACTATTGAGTTAGAACCTTGTTCATTTATTGTCAAATGAAAGAGATACTCACGAAATTAATTTTTGTGGAAAGCATTCAGTTCTCGCAATGGGTTTGAGGAAAAAGGATATCATAAAAACTCAAATTAAAAAAGACAAGAATTTATAGAAATATTTTGGGATAAAAGCTTTTGATTCGGGATTGAATTGCTTTGCAATCAATTAAGAGTAAACTCTATTAATAAGTTATGTTTGTGTGAAAGCTCTGCCTTTTGGACAAACATTTGTTAAAAAGCGGTCGAGTCTTAAATGTGAACTCGAATAATAAAATGTGTCAAATTTGAGAAGACTGAGCAATAAATCGCTAAATTATAACATAGTTTGCACTCAAATTCTTTGGCATTTATTGTATTGAGTGTCGGATGACAGGGATGGCAGGGATGACATCAAATACACAAAGATTTTTGTAACCATAGCAATGGTATCACCGAATCAAATAAAGTATACCTTCTTTTCGTTTTTCTTATCTCTGACCCAATAGCAGACGATTTCAATGAATGAGTCTTTATAAATCAGGATTTAGAGCACCTTGCACAGTTCTATACACTTTGATCTTTACCATACATTTAATTCAATTTTAAGCAAAATTCAATTCTCATATTCTTTGAAATGTAGATTTGAATTCATATAAATTTAATTTTCGTCTTAACTTTTACTTTATCCAATTTAAATAAACCAATTATAACTTAGAATTCATCTTGGTAATTGAGTTTAAGAATATAGTTTAGACCCAATCCTAAATCATATAAGAAGGCTCTCACATCACATAATTTTAATTTGACAGATGAACACATCTTTCATAACGCTTTCATCTTTTATTCAATTTAATAAATATTCAATTACTCTATTGATTGACTGTTTTGATTTATAATTAACATGCAACTTGTCATGTCAACAATATCAATTATATTACATTCTCTCCATTTTATTTATCTGTCGGTTTAATTAACAAAAACTTTAACCTTTAGAAAGTATAGTATCATGGTACAGTTTCTTCACTTAACCAAAGGAGATGCGCTTCCATTCAACCTCTACTCAGTGGTGGTATTGAGTCTCAAATAATGTGTTGAGAGGAACGACAGCTAATGAAAGACTCAATCACCCGATGCTTCGATAGAATAATTAAATTAATTATTGTATGTTTCCTACATTTCTATACAATTGCTTTTAATCACAATTTTCTTATTCTCTTCTCATTCGAGTCTACCGTCCCTTTCAAACACAATTCAATGAGGAAATGGACTTTAAGTTCTTTATTCAAAGCTAATCAATGGTAGAGATTATGTCTTATTTTATTTAAAGTAAAATAAGATTTAAATTTCGATTTTGAAATGCGTTGACAAACCTTTGAGATATTATTACAACGAAGGATGACCAAGATCTAGAGGTTTAGTGGGAGTTTTTTGGACCCCCTTCCCTCCCTAAGGGGTAGATTTTTCAAAAACGTCTAAAAACACACACAATACACGTTACTGACATCAATTTTCAATGTTTCGATTTTTAATTTTTTCGATTAGGAACCTCCCTTTTGCGAAACCAAAGGGTCCCCCTTTACATTTAAAAAACATTTTCATCTGGAGGAAGGAAAGTAAATGCAAAATTTTTTAGTCTAGAGGGGGTTTGGGCTAACCCCCCCCCCTTGGCTACAACCATTCCTGATTACAACCATTTCTATAAGACACGAATTTTTTTATAAAATCTAAATTTTAAAAATATTTGTATGAAAACAAACGAAATTAGTTTTGTTTGAGTTCATGACATTTCATTTGAATTCAAAACAAATCTTGAACTCCAAATAAGTCACTTTCAATTTGAAAGTTGCCACATCGTTGAATGTTCTTGTTTCAAAATGTCAACTTAATACAATATACTTGAGAAGAAATCTTAAGTGAAATTGAAGGAGTGATTAGAAAAGGAGTAAGGGGATGTTCGTAAATTAAGTACGCGTTTTTAGGAATAGACCTTCCTCCCCTCATATTACGCGATTTTCAGATTTTATCAATAATGAAGCCTGTGGAGAAAGTCTCTTCGTATGCTTTTGTCTTGACCCCCTCCCCCTAAAATCGCATACGTAATTTACGAACGTCCCCTAAGACTCTTTAAATTTCTATTTATATGCAAAAGTTAGTTATTCTTTGCATCGATAGAAATGGCATTAAATTCATATCAAATATTCGGCTCTTATATTGATTGGAAGTGGGAAACACCGAAATGGATGTAATCCCGTTTGGGATTTGGAGACTAGTATTTGAACTGATCGGTGGATATCGTCTCCAATTTGATCTTTAATGAAGTCGAGACACAAACTGGTATTGACTTAAAGTTAAAAGCCTTTAAGAAAAACTGGGTTTCAATGAATTATTTGAGCCTCGAGTCACGCAATTCTCTATTTATTTCAATCAATAGTTGACCACAACTTTCTATTATTCGTTTCCGTTATTTGTTAAAATCAAAGCGTAATCTTTTCAAATAATATAGAAAGCATCATGCTCTTTTTAAAACTGTCAAAAGCTAAAAAAGACATGTCACACATTTTGACAAATTTTTAACACTGATTAATGAAAGTGATAGAGATATTTGAAAGACTACTTAATGGGATAAATGTCAGCCTTTTTATAGTAAACGCAAACAATTAAACAAAAAAAACGGATAATAAACAATCAAATCGATGGAAAGTTTTAATTAAAATCTATTTAGTAGTAGTTTTATAGAGTTTTATAGAGTAATCCTCAGCTTAAGCATAGAATCGCAATCCCGTAGAGAATGTTGTAATAGAGAAACAAGCTTTGAACAAAGTGAGCATGGTCATTTAATCGTCAGTTGGCATTAGCCTCACAATCAAAATGATTGGCTGACCGACCGTTCAGACAATTTGTTCATTTTTTATCCCATATAACACTGTTTTAGAAATACATCTCAAAGTCTTAAAGGAAATTATGGTAAGAATTGAAGTGAAAGAATGTAAAATCAATCCTCAAATTATTAGTTGCAGGAAAAGACACAAAAACAAGAGAAAAATATATGGATTGAGAAGTTTAACACTCAGACCACAAACTGATTGATTGCATTCTAACGATTGATTACAGCTATTAGGTATTGACCACTGACTGAGTGATTATTGCACAAAAGCTCAATGAATAAACACAATAAATCTATGCTGAGCTCAATAACGAGATACCTGTACCTAACAATAAGCAGATGCCTTCACTTATGCAATAACTCCCTATTCAGGACTTTGTATCAGAATTAATGCAATTAACAAAATTACTCGATTGAGAGAAATGAGAGAATTAACCCAATCTATCGGCTCAGTGATGGAGTGCCTCCCATTTGAAAAATGGTTTCATCTTCGATATCCTATTAATTTCATACATTTTATGAATATTGAACACAAAATATTTATATAGTTTAGAATAAACTGAGCACATCATTGCATAAATCAGGGATGAGCAGGGGGTCAGCCAAAATCCCCCTGTCACTATAATTTTGAATACTCCCCCACCCTCCCTGCCTTAATGAAAATTTAACATTACATTTATAAACACAACTATAGATCTTCGATCTGTCAAGGTCTTGACAACAATTTCAACCCCTCCCTATAGGGGCCGAGTTTGATCATCCCTGAAATACATTTAATAAATTAGCATGTTAGAGAGGAGATTAGAATCTGAAATGTCATTAAATTATGAGTTATGCCAAATAAATCATTAATAATGAGTTAAGAATTGGCATTAAATAGTAATTACTTATAATAAAATTGAAAGCAATTCAATTAAATCCGTTTTTAACTTCAAATTGTGTAATAGAAAGTGATTTCTCATCTTTTGTTTTGTTTTTACTTTACTTTCAGAGATTATTTCGTTGAATAGGTTTATAAATAAATACATAAAAACCTGAATTTCAAAAGTTTATGACATTTTTGCTGAAACTGTAATTATTTCGTTATTTAAGGCTTATATCGATTGAATTCGACGAAAATTTCAAAATTCAAATTGACTTGAAAGCAGAAAATGACCTCAACTTGCTATTAGAGGAGGACCTGCATTATTAGACGCAAACGAGATTTCAATTCATATGAGTGAAATTTGATTAAAACTGAGCATGTTTGCTTCAACTTTGTTTCCAATGGATTTTAGTTTCCTCTAATCTTTAGTTTAGTATAAATTTTTAGAGAAAATAAAATTTGATTCGAGTTTTCGTTTTTAAGGATTTCATCAGAACTGGAGTTAAATATAACTCACAATTTATGGCCAATTATTTTCAAATCACGATATTTCTATCCTTAGAAATAATTTCAAATTGAATTTCTCTGACATTAAGTTCCAAAAAGTGGTATGATCATTGTGAGCATGGTGAGTTTCACCCAAATTGATTGATTGGAGTCTCTAAAGCACATCACGAGAATTAATACCAACACTTTGACTAATTTAGCTAAAATCTAGACTCTTTAAGAGGGAGAACTTAATGGGTGATCTAGTTGTGCCTAATGAACAAGTATATTTTCTATTACATCAAAAACAAATTAAAATTTAGTTGGAATTTAGTGAATCTCTTATGTAATAGAAATCAATTAATTGGCAAAGAATTTGGTGTTTATTAGAGAAATAGACGTTAGTATCGATCCGACAAATAAATGATTGCAACGATTGAAAAGATTTTATGCATTTCTTATCAGATATAAGAGATATAAAAGATCTCATTTCAAGGTTTGATGGATTGTATTACAAAAACATATCCATTTCAGTGATGATCAGAGTTTTGCTTTGAATATAACGAATGTGTTATTATTATTAGCGCTCATTAAATGATTGATTACACAAAAGACAAACTTTGAGAGACACAAGAGTTTTGTACATAAATGTTATCGATTGGACTAAAATATTGATTGTCCCGGATTATAGTGTCGATACTTTAGCCACAAATATCACGAATATTCTCCAATTTAATCATTGTTTGAATATTCAAAGCTTTCATTCATAATTCAAAGTATTACATGCAAAGTAAATTGAAGCATGCAAGGAATTAGGACAAGGTGCTTATCAATTTTGAGCTCAACTTTGCACACAAAGGAAGCATTAGATGAGTGAACATCACTGAGATTGGCATCGATTTCATTTTATTTGTTATATTTTGATAAATGCGATAAAAATGAATCGATATTTTCGCATATTTTCAAATGTCTTTTACAAATGTTTAACATTTTTTATTCAAAATTATCGACGCTTTCAAAGCCCACAAAAAGGTTCGTCTCATACAATAAATAAATGCTCCTTTCAATTATTTCTATACAAGATTTGCTAGTTTCGTGATTTTGATCCCTACCCAACAGTATTGTAATAAATCCTAGAAATCATTTATCCTATTTATTTGAAAAGTTTATTGTATTCATGCACATTTCTGACTCTATTTTCGATATATACTCAAATAATTTATAAGTGATTGAAATGCATTTTAAATCAATTTTATACTTAAATCTCTTGGATTTAAAGTAGAATCTATGGACTCGTAATGAATGAGTTAACGAACAAATTATAGGACAAGAGATTATCGAAGTGTTTGATTGCAAAACAAGAATTAAATCAGTGCTAACATAGAAACTAAATCTGATTTGAGCTCAAATAATGAGCTGATTATTTCAAATGATCCATAGATTCGGGGTATTATCGAATCAATTATTGAAAATTCGATAAAAGAGAAAACAAAGTAGTCTTCTGTGCCTTAATATTGCAAAACACTTTTGTATATTTGATTTCCGGGAATTCATTTCTATATTGAATCACATTCTCTTCAAATATAAATGAGTCGAAAAAAGATTGATTTTTAACAATTCAAACAATTGTTTAAAGATAAGACATAACCCGGAATTATGGGCACTCACTCTTGAGACCGTCTCTCAGCCAAATTGAGAGGGTAATGGTTTGAGAGGATGGAAGGGTTGAATTTCTCAAAATTTATTTGTAGTAATTGTATTGAACAGAATTAATGATAATGTGTCTGAAGAGAACTTCCCCAAAGTTAAGACTCTTTTCATTGATGGCATCAGTTATGTGCGATGTTTATTCTCTCCGATAGGTCTGGTATTTATACATCATTAATAGAATCACATATAATCTACTTTGAAAAGCAGTCTATGGCAGTGCTATCCAACACATTGTCTTCAAAGTGCACTCATTGGGAGCCCTAAACGAGATGTGGTCTCGAATATAGATTTAATTACAAACCATATTCCAAATCATCGAAGATATAGCTTTCGATACATTATTCACATTACGAACAGAGACTAGAAATTTGAATATCATATTCATTGCAAACATTTTGGATTCATTTGGATTCCGTTGCAATTCTTTGTGTAGAAGAATATCTTTTACTTCTTTTCTTTAAAGAAAACAATTTTTCAAACCAAACAATTTTTTATATGAATAAATGAATAGAAAGTCGAGTTGTGTTACGCAAGTGATAAATGGTCAGCACCAACATTACAACACTCTCTATGGTAAGCCATACTAACCCATGACATTTAAGGCAAAGACATTCAACATTGGTATCCACTAAAACAAGTGGAGACGGAATCAAATAAAATGTGAAATAGAAAAGCGACTCAAATAACGAATTCGGACCAAACGTCTGATTATTTATGTAACGAAATAAGGAAAAGACGTTTCCCTTTATAATAGAATTAGATTTAAGTTTTACTCATTTTGTCCACATTTTACCCACATTTCCAATACTTTAGTCTTAAATGTCAAACTAGTCGTCAAAAAGGGGTCAAACTTTAGTATTTCTTAACAATTTGTGCTTGACAATTTTAAGTATTCTTTTAAAGTGGTTTTTCTAACAGAAAATAGTAATAAATGGTAACAATAATTGAAGTGATTGATAGGATTTTTCTCATTTTGCACAGAATAAAAACAGTTGGACTGAAAATACAGCAAATTATGACCGAAATAACTACTGGTTTACTACAAATTCGTAGGTTTTATGTAATTCTGACGTCAAAGGAAGGCATGAGAACTGTTTCTTAAACTAAATATTTATTAATATTTATATCACTTTTCAAAGTCGACTGAAAATTATTTATAATTAAAATGATTGGATATAATGTGCCGTCACTTGAAGTCATGTTTTCGGTTCATATGCGACAAACATTGAATGAAATACTTTTTTTTATTTTATCACAGAATAACATATGTTTTCTCTTTCATCCATAAAAGTATTGAGAAAATAAAAAATATTGACATAGCTAAGTTTGACATGACTTACTTTGACATGGATAAGTTTGATATGGCTAAGGGGTCTAACAGGCAAATGTCATTTTTTCAGTTTCAATACATTTGTTGTTTTGATATTGAATTACATTGAAATGACTTAAATCTAAAATGCGATTCATTTGATTTGAATTTGAGTATAAGAATTGCAATCAAAGTGAATCACTTAAAGAATGTAATAAATGTTGAAATGTTTGCTCCAATACTAACACAAAATAAATGAATCGTAAGTTTAAATTCTAGTTTTGAAACAAATTTGGTTCAATTGAAATGAAATGTCTTTTATAGAGATCTTATGATTTGAGTTAAATAAGGAATTTATTTGCTTTTGGAAATGGGATTCTTTGGGGTAATATAATTTCGATGATTTATTTCAATGTTCGTAATATTCATTTTGTTAGACAGACTCTAAGATTTGGTGACAAAAATACGGTATAAGAAAATTGATTTTCAAGTAAATTATTTCCATTCACTTTGAAAGTCGCAAAGAAATGATTGCATTTAAATGCTTTATAATATCGAATAAATGATTTATCATTAAATCAATAAATCATTTCATTGGATGCAGAAAAGTGCAGAGCACAGGGGTTTCAATAATTCATATTTTATATATTAGCCACATCTAACTATTCTGACAGTTTTGAGTCTAAACGGAATATATTCTTAACAAGATAATTTATGCTTCTCTATACATGTATTTAAGATCGATGAAAAAGTGGGCTGATCAAGGAAAAATTGTTATTTTACATTTTCACTTCAAATTAGATAATTTAATCAATATTTCACATAACAAAACAATAATTATTCAAATATTTTTGAGTTATTTTTGCCGTTAATAATGAGTTCTAAAGCAGGGGTCAGAGAATTGTCAAAAAAATATCTCCCCTGAAGTTTTAAAAAGTTAACATTATGTTTATGGACAACACTAGGTTTATTGAGGCTTACAAAGACCATGATCGAGTTGGATGACACCCCTAAAGATAATACCTCTTTTGACAAATGACAGCAATTTTGACCCATAATTGAATATAATTTTTAGCAATAATTTGATAAATGAGTAAATGATAAACAAATTGAAATCGAGGTCTAAATCAAAATTGATCTCAAATCTGGTTTTGAAATCAAATTGAGTTCTGGATTAGTGAAGTCTGAGCATAAAAATTGCTTTTCTTTTTTCGGCCCCAATTCTCAAACATTTGAAGTCTTTGGAGAAATCAATGGAAAGTTGAGAGAATGTAAAGCATATAAAGCACTCAACGGCTAAATAAATACTATTTTGAAAGCCGGAGTCCAACCGTTAATGTGTTTGATATGTTTTTGATGATTACATGTTTGTGATCTTTCCGTAATTCACAAGATATTCACATTTATTGAGAAGATGTTAAACAGGTTACCACCGAAACAGTTCTGTTTGTTTAATAGAGTGATGTTTGTTAGTTATAGACAACAACTTATATTTTCAGCCCTCAAATGGAGACAAATTAAAAACATATGAATGAAAGGAATGAATTGCCAAAAGGTTTACTTTCTAACCGGGAGTAAATGTTTACTAAACTCTATTCATGTAAAATGTTTGAAGCATTTGAATGAAGTTCACATCGAAAGCACCGATAGATTACAATTCAATGTTTTTTAGATTAAATAGAAAAATGTTTGATTGAGAAGAAAGCAATTAAACGATTGTATTACAGACTGACCAGAACTATGGGAACGATGGATGTCGGCGCTAATATATGATCTCTATGTTCGCCTAAATTGCACTCAGGTTTGACTTGAGAGGCGCACAGATTGTGTAACTGTAACACAAAACCATATGACTTAACAATATATGAATCTTTTGTTCCATAATTTACAGTCATTTGACACCATCGACAGTGCAGTCCAGTGATGCCATTGTAAGACTTGATGGGTTTTCTGCATTTACTGCATTTGCCAGTGCAGTTCCCTTCTGTCCAGTGATGCAAAAATGACTGAACAAAACCAAACAAACATACAATCCATTAGTCAATCAGTGAATGAAAATCAATTATTTCAGTCCACACCTGAGATGTCTTTTTCGACTTGGAGTATGTGCTGATACAAGAGGCCGGTGCTCTTTGAACACATCTTTCGTGTACTGTATATTTACAAACTGTAAGAATAAATAAAATTTGAAAATCATTAGAGATGTAAATCGTATTTATTATTTAAATTAAGTTCAGAGAACTGTCGGCCATATTTGGATTCACACCAATTATTACATTTTCAAAATAATTTTAACTCAAAATCACTCAAAAAACGCAAATATGTTTGGGTTTATCGACTAACAACTCCTTAAACCTCTGCCCGAAGGGATGCCAACTTCACTACGAAAGTGCTATAAAAAGTCACACAATTTGCTAGATTTGTGAGATTCACAAAATTTAATAATAAGAAAATATAATTTAATTCTAAACGGCATCAGAAGTTGAGTTACAATAAGAGCTCAGACTAAACATGACTTACATTCAAAACGAGTGCAACATTTGACTGAAATTACTTCAGTATAGTATTGATAATAAAATTTTATTCTTTAGAAAACATTTGGTCCCAAAACAGATTCAATTATATTATATTTTACTTCTTTCTCTCATTTCATGATATCTTTCGCTAAGAGACAAATGTATTGAAATTGTTTTGCAAATTGTTTGCCACTCAAATAAAACAAAAAACATACTCTCTTTCTGAATAAATTAATTCATTAACTTTTTTATTAAACTTCTGCTAAAATTCTAATTATAATACTTTATTCTTGGCTCCAATTCTTATTCAAAACTGTAGTCTTGGTTTTATTAAAGGTCAGAGAGTTTGGATAAGAAGGAAAGGGGTCAATTCAAATTCCTTATATCATTGATGATTTTAAAAGAAATCTAATGGAGTCATCTTACCAACGGATGAAACCAATATGCAACTCAAAGACTAATCAAGTTAAGGTTTATTTGAACAAGGAATCGATTCAAAAATAGACTTCCCTTAAGTTAACTTGGTGCTCATTTATAGGTCACAATTTTAATTAAAATTTTACCACTCATTGAAAAATATCTTTAATTTTGATTTGTTTTAATCGTTCGAAAACATCAAAATAGTCATTGATTTGCATATAAGTCGCATTCAATTGTTAAATCATTTTTGGTAAAAAATGAACCATTATTATGACAATTTTCTTTCAGATTTTGAGTATAAATTTCTACTTATTCCCCACTCCCTCCCCCTGTAGGCAAATAACTTGGCAATCCTGGTCTTAATGGATAATAAAATTAAATTAAACCTCAAAAAATAATAGCAAACAATTTAAGGGAAAGCGATAATAAAACCAACGAATAGTTTTTAAAATTATGAGTTCTACTGTTTTGACTTTTTCTCAACAATTCTGCCCATTTGTGATCATAATTAAATCAAATGTTATTTAGAGAAAAACAAAGAATTAGTAAAAGGGAAAGAGAAAGAGAGAGAAAGAGCGAGAGAGAGGGAGGGACAGAGAATAAGAGAGAAAGAGCGAGAGAGAGGGAGGGAGA
>JAQIWF010000997.1:0-14080 GCA_034694965.1 Ceratozetes gracilis | reverse complement strand
ATTTTGAGAGCAAAATTATTAAGAATATGCTGGTGGGGGGGGAATTCGTGTGAGAATGTGACTGAGAATAAGCGAAAACTTTTTAATGACATCTCAACACTTATACCCCAAAGTTATTTCATTAAAAGATGTCATATAACATTAAGAATCTTTTAATGTTATTTTGAGAATTTGCCCAAAACTCAATTATTAGCAGTTATTCAACGATATGAAGAGCTTTTGAGCACTGAATTGATTCCTAATTGTATGTTAAACACAAATGAATGACTTTGTCTCTCAAAGTAATAGTGTTTTGCTAATGATCTGTGTTTAAGCTTAAAGTATATGATATTTAGAGCATCAATTAATTAACGCAACAAAAGGCTCTCTATTGATATCTTATGAAAAAACGGTGGAAACAACTGAAAGAAATATTCTGTTTGTTTGATTCAAGAATTGTTGATCGGATTTCATTGCATTGATTGCATAAATCACGACTCATTGCATTTCTAAGTCAACCTATTCTTTGAAACCAAGATATTCTTTGAGACTCATCTTTGTCTCACTGCTGTTAAAGATATGGACTTCGTTTCGAGTGATAGCTTTCAGACCATAAAAAGTTTAACAAATGTTATCTCAATTAGATCTCAACAAAAACTCAATCAATCACTGATTGTATTGCAATCGATTTGATAATTTGAAACTCTTTTAGCACTGGTTTAGTGAAAATTTACTAACTTTTGAATCACGACTTCACAAAAAATTTTAATCTTTTATCGGAAAAAGTATTTTATTTCTAACCATAACTTGATTTGCAATAAACTTATAAAACTTTAAATACGTTTTCTCAGAGATATTTATGGAAATTAATTAATGTTTTGATTTTGTTGTTTGAAAAAGTTATCTGAAGTTTATTTTTAACTCATTTAACATCAATTAATGAACTTTGTTTAGAAAACAAAGACAAAGAATAATATCTAAGATTGAGATCGAATTGCATTAAAAATGCGGTGTTTTTGTTGTTTCGAAAGAATTGAAGAGAAAAAGAGGCAAATGTTATGAGAAGGAAAACACATCCAAAGATCACAATCGATGAACACGTTTTGGTGATGAGAGAGAAGCAAAAATGTTATAAAAGTTGAGATTTTAAGCTTAAGAGCGATGTTTAGTGAAATACAGAACAACTATTTCTAAGTCTAATAAAAGTTTTTTCAACACAAATATTACTTTACTTTTATGTAAGTTTTATATAAAGAGTATTTAAATCAAGTTATTTAGGGAAGCCTTCATTGGGCTGTTGAGATACCTGATATCATTTCTAGGCCGTTAGGTTGTAGGTCAGCACAGCCTGAGTCAGGACAACGCAACACAACAACTTATATATTACACTGAGTTGTGGCACAGGCTGTGATGGTTGGTCGCCAAAACCTTGACTAGTCAGGAAGCAAGTGCTTGGACTTGAACCCAAACTCAGCCGGATATTAGTTTCAGCAATACTTGTGTCGATTCACTTAAACTTCTGATAAAACCTTACTTTTCATTTGATTCATAGCTTTTGAAAATCTACTAATAGTTTTGCCTTCAAATGTCTCTTCGGATTAAATTCTTGTCTTCTGCTATACCTTAACAATGAGCCTCATGGGCTGTCCTCCAATCGGGTGTACTGTCACTAATCTGTTGACTTGTCAACAATTATTGATTTGTATGTAAGAAGTTGTGAAAATAGGTTATCGTGTAATTGGATTACCAGTGCTTTCAGAATCAAAACAAAGTTTTGTCTAATGTTTTGGCGATTTTGATCTGAATATAGAGCCACCGATGCATACTTGCGGGCGGGTGTGCAAAGAGGATGCTTTATGCCTTACGAGTGATCCAAGTGGTCAACATATTAGCGGCGGTCCAAACACTTCCAGAACTTACCGCTTATGAGATATTTCTAAACAGAACCGATCGAAACTTTGAAAGAACAGCACCGGATAGTAAGCCATCCCTTCAGTTATGGTTTAAGTAATTGTTTCGATTGTGTTTCCAAATGTTAAGCTTCAGCGGGTTTTCTGACGCGAGCGCTCGGGAATGTGGTTCGCCTCCTGCCCCCAGTGCGCATTGGCAGTCGCCTCAACCAGGGATGCGTCGGCGGTACTAAATGCCAGTTTTTCGCCTTCTGTTGGTTATCGGGTGGCTCGTTGGGTGCCTCGTGTGGCCCTCTTCATACATGCTGTGTCACTCCCAGTAGTCAAGATATTCAGCCCCAGTATTGGGGACCAGTCGTCAACGACCCACGTATTTATTTATTCAAAAACTATTCCCTTTCATATTATTTGCGATTTTCCTCAATAACTAAATCATATTATCTGTGATTATATGGGAAAGACTGCGGAAAAAGTGCGGCGCGAATCAGTCGAATCGTCGGAGGAAACGACGCATCTTTTGGACAATTCCCGTGGCAGGTATGGCACACCTTCTCCTCCTATCACTTTCTAATCTCACTCCTCTCTATAGGCCTTTGTCCAGGTCGGGGGTAGCAGATGTGGAGGAGCACTCGTTGGACCGGCACATGTGGTCACAGCCGGACATTGCGTGGCCAGGTTCATTCAAAGATATTCTCTATTCTTGAGTACTAATTGGTGTTTGTTTGTTCAGATCGCAGCACAACCCGACCAGCATTCGGGTCACTTTAGGCGATTATATTCTTCACTCTGAAATCGAGAGCTTACCTCATGAGGTGTTCACAGTCTCTGAAGTCAGACTTCACCCAAACTTTCGTTTTACACCTCAAGCAGATCGTTATGATGTGGCCGTTCTAGTGCTCGACCGACCCGTCCATTACAAGGATAATATAAAACCCATTTGTTTGCCTCAAAAAGATGTGGGCTTTTTAGGTAGAATGGCATATGTGGCCGGGTGGGGTGCTCTTCAGGCAGGTATGGACATACACTCACTCTATCTTTTGGAATAACCTTATATTCCTTAAGAATTACAGTTTTATATCAGATTTAAAGAGATTTCAATTGAATTCTTTTCAATAAAAGTTAGAAGAGTTGCCGATTCTGTCACCAATTCCTGTCCACTCTCTTAATCTCGAAGTCATATCATTTTAACCAAAGAGCTATCGATTTAATTTAGTCTTTATTAAAGGTGAAGGGTATTTGAGTTTTTTATTCAGCAGAAGATTTATTGAATAATTTGAATTTCACCAAGTGTCTTTTTCAAATTATTCTGCAAAATTTATTTAAATTTGTCCTAAAATATGATTTCGAAGTTAATTTACGAAAATATGTTAACTTGCAGATGATTTCCCTTATTTTGCAATATTGTGCACAATATTGCAATTTGCAAATGTTGAGAAATTGGGTAATTGGTGCAAATTAAGACCTGTCTTAAACATTAAATTTATACTTGAAATGATATCAATTGAAATGATTATAGAATTTAAGATTATTTGAACACAAGTTATAGATTAAAATATGAGACAATTTTGTGAAAATGGGATTAATTTTGATTTGATTTAAAGGTTCGAAGTTAAGGCCAAAAGTGTTACAACACGTTGCGGTTCCCGTTATTGAGAATGAGATATGTGAGGGTTGGCACAAACAGAGGGGTATCAATATTAGGATATACGATGAAATGATGTGCGCCGGTTATGAGTTCGGTGGGCGCGACGCCTGTCAGGTAATACATCAGTTGTCATAACCAATGCTTTACATTTTTAATGGTTTAAATGACATCTTAATAGTGATGTTATCAAAAATGGCTCATTTTATCAATTAATTTAATGGGTAATGAGTACGACTGACCTTCAGATTCTCATCATCTCATGTTTAGCATAACAAGTTTTAGACAAATTCCAAATCACTTCAATCCATTGAATTCCATGAGTGACTCAATTATAGAATCCATGTATTCAACAAATATTGATAACAAGACATCAAACCTCTCAAATAAACCCATGTATTACCGATCCTTATCCATACTATCAACGAGGATTCCACCCATTTTTGTTCTAGATCCTTACTGATCCTGATTTCAAGTATTAACAGAAACTAGATATGTTATTTTTAAGCCATCTCCTGGTCAATCCCTTGCCATAGATATCTTAGCCTTTACTCATTGATCTTATCATAAATACTAAATATTTTACTTTCAGTCATTTAAACAATTTTAATATTACCTCAAAATTCGAAGATATTTAGAGAGAATACTACCGATTGAGTATTTAACGGATTTAATTCAAAGATATAGACAATTGTGTAATAATCATCAAACTTCTAGCAAGGAAGCTCTTTTAAATAATCTAGATTGCTCAAGGTGGTAGTACATTAATTAAATTATTAGTATATTTAAAGGTTATTAGTAAATAGCTTATTACTTAAGAATCAGGGAGATTTAACAAATTTTCAAATAGAGTTCTTTGGACTGACTCCCTCCTCACTACCAATTAATTAGCCATTAATTGCCAAACTCAGACTTTAGATGGGGATATTCCTTATGATTAAGATTGGATGAACTAGAAGTAAAAGAAGTGGAACAATACTTACAGGGTATATGTAATGAGCGAAAGACATCACTAGTGATAACATAAATCGATTATAATTTGAATAAAAACGATGTCACGAATCAAACATTAAGTGATTGAAAACAATTAAATGTTTGTCCTATTGTTAGGGCGATTCTGGCGGTCCTCTTATGCTTAATGACTTTGGAGTCTGGTATTTGGTGGGCATCGTGTCGGCTGGTTATTCATGTGCCAAACAATACCAACCGGGTATTTATCATCGGGTCAGCAGTTCGTCAGACTGGATATCAGCCAACGTTTACCGAAACAATTAGCCAACAGTTGACTCACTGTTTGTTGTTATTATTTGAACACTTGTTTAGACATAAAAAGACTTTTCAACCAATTATTAGTTTTTCAAATAATATTATATTTGTTTTAATAATTCATTGAACGCACCGACTATTAGACGATATTTTTTCAAATTCACTAATTTATGAAAAACGATGTAAATATGAATAGTATTTCCCGTCCACTACTGATCCCTAATTGGAGTGACTGTTATTATGTGCACACAATTTAAGGCAATTTCCATTTGACTGAGACCTGCAAGAAGTCATGATAATAATTATGGAGACCTATGGTTGGGTTCACTGCCATTAACCGATGCAAACAAATGGATAAATCCAAGAAAAAGCCAATTCATCTGTTCTTTTGTTGTGCTCTTCTGTTATTACATTTCGAGACCATTTCGACAATAATTTATAAGTTCTTCTCATATCACATGACAATTATCATCGACGACAACAACAATTGTGTCTTTGTTTTATTATTTTAATATATCATTACTTTTCTGGTTTTGATGATCTCTCGATCATTTAGAGCCACTCATATCTCGCTTAAATCCAGAGATATTTCTTTCAAAATATATATCATTAGATTTCTCCGCAAACAAAACCTCTTTTAAAGTTTATTCTTTCATTTATTGTTTTGTTTGGCAAACATTTAAAATCTCTGAATAAAAGACTACTTCTCTGTGATAATAGTCTTTAAGTTTTAATATTTATGCAAATTAAGTGACAAAACATTTCTTTTGTAATTTATATTCTTTGATATGATAGCCAGAGGTGGCCAAAGAGCTTAAGTATGGGTAAAATTTATGAGGTTCTAGGTCAACAAAGTTAAACTACCTAATTTTGTGCCGTATCAGAAGTGATAGAATATCTCAGAGCTCAGGAATTTGTCCCAGTCTCAAACTCAAGGGATAGAACAGTGTTTGGAACCTCTGTCTGGCAATTACAGGATAATTGAGACCATTTTTGTGGTAAAATTTATTTTGTCTGCAATTTTCATATCATTTAGGAATGGATTTAATCCTTTCTTCACTTTAATATTAAGTTTCATTCCTCTTATTCCTTAAATTATGTCAAAAAGTTTTGTTTCACTTAAAACTCTATCCAATGAATAAAATTATGGAATAAAATGATAAATACTTATAATTATTATAATTATATATTTAGGAGAGATTTTAATAATATTCAAGATTTCAAACAATGAAAAAATGATTGAAAAAAATTGTAAATAAACTGAAATAAATATTGTGTAATGACTTCAAACAACTTTCATTAAAAACCATTTTGAAGCGAAAAACAATTGAATTTTTGATGAATTTCCACTGAAATTAACTTTGAAACCAAACTTGTTTTACATATTATATACAAGTTATGAAAAACTAATAAATTTTGAACCGAAGAGTTCTTTAGAAGTATAATAAACTAAAGGATGCGTTGCGTGAATGCAAATGTGATGATAAGAATCGCTGTTTTGTTGACCCATTCATACAATTGATTCATTCATTTCTTATTCGGTTGTTTTTATGATGAAAACTCATTTTCATGCGTTTTGATTATAATAATAATCTTTAGATATCATAAGAACAGCATTTGAGGTCTGAGTCGAAAGCAACGAAACAAAAGAGATTTTTAGTACGAATCCAAATCCAATTCAATTTCACTTCTAATTCAATTCAATTACTTTCAGTCAGAGTTTGGCCTAATTTTAATTCTCTCCAAAGGTTTTCACTCATCGATGCAAATACTCATAAAACATTCAAAAACTTATTATTCAAAGATTTGGACTAATCTTTCAATTTAGAAATTAGATTAAATTTCTATTTTCGGTCACCAAAGGACTCATTTAAATACCAAAATTTTGGCGGAGAGAGAATTACATTAAATTAATTAACTTTCAGTTTTAAATGTGAAATTTATTCATTTAAATGACTTAATTTGTAGGCAAAGGCATAAAAAGTTGAGTTATTATTATATTATTATGATATGAGAATAATGTAATTTACGTAATAACAAAGTAATGCCTCAGTTTATGTGAAGTGAGTTGTGATGGATTACATTAGTTATTGTGTTGTTCCCAGTATTACAAAACTATTGCCATTTGGTAGACAAAGCAAAATGTGCATATACATATTATTACTTGATTGTTCAATTTTCCTGATAGAGCGCTACTATCATAGCCAAGAGTGCAATGCAAACAGTGTTGAGTGCGCACCGCCTGAGGCACTGGGTCGATTACCTATTCGCTATTTCCACTGCCTTTCCATTGAGGCCTGTCTTCAATTCTTTGGCTGCAAAGAAACGAATTTCAACTCTGTATCAAAGTCTGTATGGAGTGACTGCTCTTCACTTATAAACTCTGCGACGAAACTTGTGTTTGGATTAGGTTCTGGTCGAGCACTCAACCAGACTCTCCACTAATAACTTATTAAGAAAACGATAATTTTTTTGCAAAGAATTCTTGTTTTAACTGTGAGTTGAGTTCATTTGCTCGAGAATCGAGTCGAGTACAACCAAACTTGAATTCTGTGCGCAAACCATAAATCGGTTCAAAACATCTCTTTATATCTCTGTTCGACTTCTTCTCCGAATAACTTAAAATTCATTTCAAAGTTTATTTGTTTGGATAAAAGAGAAAACTTTTCATTTCAAACTTGGTATTTATTATTCTTCGCAAATAATCCGAATTATGTTAATCAGGATTTGACTCAAAATCAAAAGTAAGTAAATTTTTTCAATATTTCTATTGCAGGAAATGCTAAATGTTTTGCTGTATTTTTAGTTTCAAAAGTTTCTAAATATATTTAAAATTGCATTTAATTGCTTCTAATTATCGTATAATTATTAAGAGTTTTAATAGTCTAATACTTTATCTCATTCTTATTAATTTCAATCGTTTTTTATTATTTTTAATAATTTCTATTTAACTAAACTCCAAACTGTTTCTCATTGTATTCGAGACTATTGTTTGAATGATTGGATGAAAAGGAAGCAAAAGAAGAAATTAATGGTCAGAAAGTTCTTAAAAGCCTAAGATTTGAAGTCGTAGTGAAATACTTCTTAATGGAAAGATTCAAAAGATTTATGTCTATTAAGATCACGAATAATAGATCTTCAGAAGTGTTGGTTAATTGTTTTAATCAATTGTTTTATTAGAAACTGATTTCAAATGATATTTGGATTTCTATTATAAGTTTTCTTGTGCTCCATATCTGTCTTTTAATTTGTCAAGAGTTGAGTTCATTAAGTGATTTGATTCGAGTTAAGCGAAAGTTAATCCAAAATTGAAAGCGAAATCTCATTAATTGATAAGTTTTAGCATCTCCTGGTTAAGTGTCTTATCCTGTGCTCTATGGTTGCATTTTTTTATCAATTGATGTTAAACTTCGTATAATTTACTGAAAATATTTGAAAATATCTCAAAATCTTGGATACGGTTTTAATTTTGTTATAAATTAATCTGATTTCGAAACTGAGATTTTGATAGAATGAAAGTTTTAATAATTATTTGCAACAAATTATATTAAACATTATTCCAATCATATATCAAATAAGTTCAGATCATTTTCCACATCAGGACGAGAGTGGGCTTAACTCCGACCTCTTTAAATGTCCCAAATTATAGGAAACTTAGATATCAGCACAGATTAGTAGTGGGCAGGAATACGAAGGAACAGTCGATCCATAATTTATTCGTTTTTGCCAATTTGATCCAATAATCTTGTGGTTGAACTGAATATAACTTTGTTTTCACTTTTATTCATAACAAAAATATCACAATTAATGAACGAAACGATAATTTTGTTTTTAATTATTTTGAATTCCATTGGAAAAAAATCACAATTAATTGGATTTATAAAATACTTATTAAAAAATTCATAATTCATTAAATCGGAAAAGTATTAATTAAATTGAATCTAGGATATAAACTTATTAAAATGCTCTGACAAACCCTTGAACTCTGAAGGGAGAGATAATTTCAATTTGAATGTTAGCCCGACTTCAATCATAAAAATTCTTCAAATATGTTTAAGGTCCTTCTCATATGACAAACTTCCCCCGAGCATTGTTTAATTGGAAATGCCATTGGAGAGGCTTTTAGCACTTCTCTCTCTTCAATTAATGAAGAGTTTGTTTCTTCAAATATCTTTTCATATAAATTATTGATTGATTGATAGCTTATCGAACCAATAGACCAATATTTAGATAATTAGGTTTATTGGCCTTTATATCGAAATGATGGCACAAAATATACAATTCATTGCCTTTCGTGAAGAATGTAATTATAAGAATAGTTTTTTATATTATTGATCAATGGATCAGAGATTATGGCATTTATTACAGAGAATAATGACTGGCATTAAATAAGTCAGTGGCCGGTCGTTCTCTAAACTTGTCTTCAAAGTCAAAGTGCTATTCACTTGAATGAAAAGTGGCTTCGGTTGTGGGCAATGCTCTGCCCGACTGCCCGATCGACTCACTGATCAATTTCTTGAATAAATCAGTCGTCAGTTCATTCAATGCATTACTTTTTTACTTGATTTTTGAAATATTAATTTCCGACAAAACTGTAAGAAATGCACCAATTTTTGATGTCAACTAATTTTTTGCATTTTAAGCATTTATCATATATTAATCTTCGAAATAATTTGAAGAAAACTTTATTCTGACCTCTTTAGAAGCCACTAATTAATTATGCAAATATCATATGACTTAATGTTCGTCTTCACAACTATTCACTCGGATTCAAAGGAGTAATGAAAATATTATTCAATTTTTCTATTAAATAATCATTAAGTAATGAATTCTTTAATAATAATATCTTTAATATCAGATTCATAATAATTGAATTTTAAATTCAATGTTCCTTAGCTTTTGCTCTCAAATAAATTCTAAAATAATTTCTCTTTTCAAACATGGATTCTAGTATTTCCCCCAAAAATGATTGCGATAACAACTTTCTTGGCCTCTGTTTTCCTAATTCCACTTTCATTTAGATTGGACTTTAATGTTGAATATTTTGCAGGGATCTAAATATTTGACACATATTTTTAAGAATAAACTTTACCCAAAATTTGTGAATTTTGTCAGAAATTGATGGATCAAATCGATGTTAGGAAACGTAATATCCATTTCGCTCGGAGTCACAAAAAGTTCAAATCATTTTTAAGGATCAGTTTTGAGATCAATTATTGGACTTCTCTTCTCAGTCATGTGTCCATAAAATTTTTCATTAATTGGAGGCAAAAAAATTTAGGATAAATCGAAATCAATGGAAAAAATCACAGCTTTTGGTTAAAATTACGGCATTTTATTTATTTATTTCAAAGAAAATTCTTATCTTTTCTTTTGATGCTTTTTATGTTAAAAGGGTATAATTTTGCTAAATTGTTGACGATTTTAAAGATAGTCGATAAAGTTGTGCGCATATTTGCAAGGTAACCATGTTTATTGAGGCCGACTCAGAGATTTAAACCAACACGTTATGGACTAAACGGATGTCACCAACAAAAATGAGGCGAAAAATAAATTGTAGTGATTTTGAAATTTAGAAAATATTCTCATAAATTAAATTCGGTTTAAATGAATTATTTCATGTTATCATTTAAATGTATGGTATCTTAAAAGAGCTTGCTTATCGATAAAGGACTTGGCTAATAATTTGCTAATAAGCTATTAGTGTTTAATTTTGAATTTGAAAAATCATTTGTTAATTGACTGAAAATTCATTTCTTTTGATTTAAGTAGAAATCAATTTGTCCTGAATTTGATATTTAGTGCAACAGATTTGAAATTAAATTACTTTTGAAGTAAAACTAATAATAAGAAAATAGATTTCGATAAAAAGCAATCCAAGAGTAAATAAGTCATTTTTTAAGATTGATTTTATTGGGTCAGACTTCTTGTCTATACTTAGAAATAATTAAATTTTTTCTTTCAATTCATTTATTTAATTATAATCTAAATGTTTTGATCAGAAATACAAGAATTCAATGAATAAAATGATCAAAAAGTGAAACCCGAGGTAATGGCAAAGTGTCTGCAAGTTGTGATTCAATTCCTAAAAACCTAAATAAACGAAAACAATGCAAACAAACAATAGAATAGAGTTTAGAAAGTTTTTGATGTCGACGAGAGTTCACTTCATTCCGATGTAATTAATTTCATTTTACTTTTCTATAAAATTCTATTTTCCATGCGATCCTCCAAATTATGCTCTTGCATGCATTCCCAATGTCTTCTCATTCAAACAATAACCAAGTTTCAAATTCATTTAAATACTCCATTTCAGTTTGTTAGTTTTCAAATGATAAACTGCTCACAGCTTGAATAAGATGCAAGGTCTTATTAAAAATAATTATATAATTTGTATGACTCATGCATAGAAACATTGACCTGGTAACCATATATTTAGGTCCTTTTTATTAAAATCTTTAAGTTGTTTCCTCAAAGTCTAATTCACCTTGCTAGTTCTAAGTGCAAACAACAGTTGTATTTATTAAATGTAGGAAATGATGTCAGAGGTCTTGGTGATGCCACCCTTGATCAATTAAGAACATGCTAAGTTGCCTTTATTTCACGAACAGTGCCGAAACATTTCCGGAAATTTTATTTACACGACTAACACATCGTCACATCAATTAATCGATAATATTTTGATAATTAAAATTGATTAGGATAATTAAAAAAGTGTTCAAATTGTTGGTTTCCAGTTATCGCGGTTATTATCAAAACTGTGACCATCAATGTCTCCAAATTAATTGATTTACTTTAAGCATAGCTAATGAAGTGAAACATTTTAAAAGTAATGAATTTGAAAATGAGTTGATTTCTATCAAATCAAGTCATAAGTTCAAGCTCTAGACTATTCAAGGCAATTCTATTTTGAGCATGGTTCTTTTAGCAATAACAATGCCTTTGCATCGGTCAGATCGAGACTGTTTTTTGCAAAACTGTATGATATCTCGGACTTAATGCTATTGTATTGTATTTTGAGTGATATCCTTAAACTTGATTCAACAGTTGAATGAATTGTATGATCCGGTGGTTATGTGTAGAGTATGTGACCTTTATATACAACAATTAGAACAGAAACAGTTTTTATGTGTCTCCTATCGAGAAGAAGATTACATAATAAGCGATTCATTTAGTCTTTTTTCGTAACTCTATTTTTTGTGACCAAACTCATGAAAGACTAACTATTTTATTGAATGAGTGGTTATTACAAAACTCACACTAAAAGTAATCATTTTTTTGCGTCCTTTTCTTTGGGCCAAACATTTTTAGTTCAAAATCATGTTTTTCAACAGTTTGACGATCATTACATACATTCCCGAAAATTAGATAAAGAATTGCCTTTTCTTCGTGTCTTTCATTCGTGTTTTTTATCATTTGCTGCACATATTCTAAAGAATCAATTTCTTTGGATTTCCGAATAATATTAGTTCCGAACGACTCCTTCGCACAGATGTTGATAATTGTCTTTCTTTTCATTTCAAAGAATTTAGACATCAATTAATTTGAGTGTCGACTCAACAGATAATATGAATCTATGAGATGTCCACTGATGTATCGGAACGTATTCAAGCGTTCCTTTAAACGATTGGCATTTGTGGCCATTTCTCTGCTTATAGTGATAGTCCAGACGACAGGTCAATCAGGCAAGTATTACATTCTTATTGCCTCATCTCAATCATTGTCCACAATATTAGGTTCATCTCTGCCTCCAGTAATCCGCCACCCTGGCACTTGTACCTTTCAACGTTCTCAATCAGCATGTACTTTTAGTTTATTATGTTATTTGGCGGGTGGAACGCCAGTAGAGGGATGTGGTGGTGACTTCGGCACAACTTGTTGTATGCTCCATAACTCGCAAGAGTCGGACTTCCCATCGTCATCACCACCACTTCCACCTCCACCTCCTTCTGCGTCACCTCCATATCACCCTGAGCCGAGTCCAACGCATTCTCGTTATATGACCTCAAATCACCGTCAAAATCATGACTTTCCTCCAGAACCTCCACATCCCTATCATTTTGGTCGCACAACACCCCCGACCACTGAGTTTATCGATTATGGGTTAGACCACAACACAATTCGCAGGACCCGTCCGGACGGTCACGTGAAGCCATTCTTTCGTGAGGTGTCCAACAGGAAAAACTACGGCCGAAACCTTCAGGAGGACAGTAAGTGAACACATTTTAAATCTAAAAACATTTAAAATTCAAATCAAGTTTTGATAGAAAAGAAGCAAAAATGAAGTAATTCTCTGAAAATTGATTTATTATTTGACAGTTTGAATGTTTGACACAAAATATATTGATTTTAATTTATAGATAATTAAATTCAAAATCATTTGGTATTCATTCGTTGAGAATGTCATCAAATATTATAATTAATATCCGATAAAAATGGTTAAAATAAATGCTAATTATAGTCCTGTAATGTCTTTTGAGACTAATTTATGTCTCAATGTTTTTCTTGTGTCTCAAAATCGTTGATACAGTGCTATGAATACGAAAATAGGGAATAATTTTTGTGTTAAATACAATCGAAATGTTGTCTGTATTGGAGTAATGAGCAAAACCTCATTTCATTTGCAATTCTTCTCTAAAAACAAATTTCTCAATAATTATTCCGAAACGATAGTACTTAGGAATGTGAGATATGTATTCAAATGAGGCCATAGCCTAGGTTCTTTCATAATTAACACAATTTGTGTTCATATCTTTGTTTTTATTCGTCTAAGTATTCAATTCACTAATATTTCGTTAATAATACTGACAGTAATAATCAATTATATTCGAGCAAAATCTAAATTTATTACCAAAATACTCATATATTAGGGGTATCGCACAGAATAGCTCGACTCCACCCGAGCTACAAAATATCAAAGTCATTTTTGTGAGGAAATATTATGAGTATTTGTTGCATAATTAGTTAATTAAGTCAAATAAATTGGGATAAATTTGATCGATAAACTATGAAATATCGGTTTATTCGTCACTAAAATCTCAATTTTTTAAATACATTCCTGTTATGAGAACACAGTTTTTATGGGGAATTTCACGACTGGCGGACATTTAAATTAATTCCGATTATTACCTCATTTATCAAATCAACCCAAACTTTTCAGGGTATTTTGTTGCGGTCAATGATAACATCGATATATTCATAATGTCATCAATGCTTCAGATTTTTATCAGATTTATATAATTTATTTTAATTAATTGAAGTTCAATATAATTGCTAAGACTTT
>JAQIWF010000996.1:0-14082 GCA_034694965.1 Ceratozetes gracilis | reverse complement strand
TTTCAGCATTGATTTGATTTTTTGCTGATCTGATTTTATGGCTAATTTTGATTTTTCTTTCCATTTCTCGAGTTTTTGATAAACTCAAAGAATCGGAAAATATAATCATTAGTTTTACGACAATTCTATCAGAAACAGTCATATCATGTGCTCTAAAAATCCTACGGATTATTCACTTATCGTATCATTCATAACGAATTTCGGATTAGTTTTTTAGGTTAAGACTTGACTATTAAGTTGTTGTAAAAGTAAAAAAAATAATGAATCAAAACTTTGACACAAAGCATAACTATCAACATTTTCCACAAAATATCAGATTAAATGACATAATATTTGTCATCAATTTCTAAAATGTTCAGTAATTTCAAAGTCAGCCAAAGTTTTCAATCTATGAACAAATGTTTGTATCCTAGGAATGCTATGTCAGGCCTAAAATGCTGCTATAATTGGATGCGAGCCTTTCCTCGTGATACCTATCAATAGTCACCGAAGCGAACAAATGCCTGCATTTAATCGATTATTGAAGTGTTGTAAACAAAAATATATTTTTATTTGACGATTATCTTCATTACGTGATTGATCTCAAGTTTTAATTATCGTTTTGTGCTTTTTATCAAAACTTATCAAAAATTAATAAAAACAATATAAAGTAAGACATTGATAGTCTCCAGAATTTCCATAGTATTTTGAATAATTTGTTGGATTGATCTAGATTCTAGATAGAGATTCTTGGTAAAATATCTTTGATGTTCTGTAAAATTTCATACCAGTGTGAAAGTTAATCGGAGGGATATTTGTCTTATGTTTATATCAACCATGAGTTGAGAGGAAGTGAACTATAGGTTTACGTTTGAGATATTGTTTATCTCTGACTCCAAAGACTTCTTCAAATAAAAACTTCAAAATATGAGGTTTTTGTCATTTAAGTCAATAATATTTCGCTAAAGGTTTTGATGTTTTTGGTCGCAATAACTACACAATAGATTAGCGACAAAGTGATTGATAGCCAAATGTTTGACTAATATTTGCCACTATTATTGATGTTTTACTCGAAAACCTTTAAGACAAGCATTTAATGGAATTTGATATCAAAATACAAATGTATTCTTTGGATAACTGTTTGGTAAAACCTTTTGAGTAGTTCACAACTGGATGTAATGGATGTCAATTATAAATGTTATGTTACTATTGATGACATGTCGATAAAATATACGAGCATTCATTCGGAACAATCAAAAACCTCTACATCTATATAAGGCTTGGTTTGTAAGGAAAGTCATTTCGAATTCCTATGAAACCAATTTTCTTAACCAAATGTAGAACTCGTGTTAAATGATTGCAAATTAAAGCAGACCTGTTTTATGTTACCAAGATCATTGCACAATTTTTAGCACACATATTCACTTTACTAGCTTTGAGTCATCTATTGAGAATCTCAATAGTTGATTGTATTTACCTGTTCACATAATATAAGCTACCTTGCTTGTCCAACTTATTTAAAGTTGAGAAGGAAATGAAAACGAGATTCGCATCAATTTTCTGTTTTATTACATTTAATGACAGCTCCGAACGGAAATGCTGTCCCAGAAAAGTGCACCTGCACACTTGGGTTGCTATTATTTGTCTCTTTGAAGAAAGTACTTTTACTTTACAAATGTGATCAGGACTGAGGATGGAATAAATTTTGAGATTTGGTCATTATTTCTGAACATAATTTGTCTTTGAATTAATTTTCATTTCAATTTACTGAACATAGAAAACGGTTAAACTGACGCTTAAACTTCTGGGTTAAAAATATCTCTCAATTTGTTAATCAAATGCTAGAATATAAACGATTGAATGCATTAGAAAACTATTGTAAGCATTGCCTAGGTAAACCTATTGAATAGATCACCTTGCCCTGCCTTACGAAATGCCCAGGAGAGCAAACATGGGACGAATATTTTAATCAATTGATTGAATGCAAAGTTTAGGTATTTGTTTAAAAAATAAATTTGATTAAAATTGAAAGAGAAATGAGTGAAATGGAGGCAAATATTTATATTTGAATCGACTATTAATGAAAAGTTTGATAAAAGTGTCAATTCTTTGAACAGATTCTGATTCTCTCATCGATCTAATGATTAGCTGACGACTCGACTCAAGCCAATAGTGTTTTGTTTATGGATTGAGTAATAATGTAGTGTTAGTGAGGAGTGTTTGAACACTACGTAATCCTTTGGCCACTATCTCTGTGTCTGATATGTGGAGTGTATTGTTGTCGCCACACAAATGACTATATCTGTGAAAAATTGGTTTCATTTCTAAACACTTATAGAGATATTTATTCCAAGTCCTCTCCATAAGCATCGCATTCATTCATATCAAGTCAATCGACTCTTACCTTGACTTCGAAGGCTGTGTACTCTTTTGCAGAGGCTTTTCATTGCATTGAGTGAAACGTTTGAGTGCTATTCGCGACAGTATTTAGTTTGCAATCAAATGCGAATCACATTTCATGCGATAGACTATAATATTATGTGATATTCATCCCAAACGTGAGGTTCACTCGTCTGTGCATAATATGCCGAGACTTTAGTATCACTT
The DNA here is from genome assembly GCA_034694965.1 of Ceratozetes gracilis. Taxonomy (NCBI): domain Eukaryota; kingdom Metazoa; phylum Arthropoda; class Arachnida; order Sarcoptiformes; family Ceratozetidae; genus Ceratozetes; species Ceratozetes gracilis. Next base: position 11,496 of record JAQIWF010000996.1, on the reverse strand, counting down.
TTGCTGCTCTATTCCTATCATTACAAACAACAAACAAACTCGCAATCAATATATCAAAAGTTGAGTTAACATATTGTTTCACTTATTTAAATTCAAAATATGAGTGAGTATTGAATTTTTCAATTTTTATTTCTCTTTTCAAAAGCAAAAACATGTGATTAAACTTTATTTCCATTATTTTATTCTTGAAGTGAAATAGTATCAAAAGCTTCACTCGAATTCAATTCTATGCTTTTATATTGTTTTTGATAAAAATTTCCCTCAAATGTCATATATTTAGTGACTGAGTGTTGGATTTCTTTTATGTTCTCAATATTTCGTTTATCTCTTTCTCTATAATCAAGTTTTACACCAACATTTTGATGTGTTTTTCGGTTATAATTCTCTGCAACAAAATAAAGAGTGATTTTCTCGTGTCATTCAGGAAACAGTTATGTCATATAATAAAAGTTTATGTTTTGTTAAATTTTATACTCTCTTCGCTATTAATGTTATCGCAAATGCTATTCAATGCCTTACTTAACGACTTTTACATTATTTTCCAAAACAAAATCATTGTCTGATATGTTGAGGAATACCATTCATTCATTTTATTTGACATTTATTTCAATACTCGCCACATGTGTCACATGTAATCCAAACCCTTTGTCGCAAAGAATTTCAATAATTATCTCATTATATAATTAGTAAATAATTTATCGAAGGTATAGAACAGCTGGAAAATATTCTTGTCAACAATCCATCTCTCCTTGATGAATACGTCCTCAAACACATTGAGCTGGACAAACTTGAAAAATGGGTCATAAGAAAGGCCCATATAAACCACCAAAAAAGTTTAAATTTGGCCAGGCACAAAGTAATCCATTTTATCAATTTAAGAGAGAGAGAGAGAGGAGAGAGAGAGAGAGAGAGAGGAGAGAGAGAGAGAGAGAGATTTGAATAATGACTCATTAATAATAAGAGAATTAATGCATAAAAACGTTGTTTCAGTCCATAAACCACTCGGAGAAGAAACGAATGCTCGAGGACTTAGAGAAGTATTTGCATCAGAGTGAGAGTGAGCCCAACAAGATTAATGTGTTGACACAATTGGCCTCTACTGTTGCCTTTGCTGTCAATTCCGATCACTGGAATGTCTTTATCTACGATAACATCTCAAATGTGAGAAAACATTCTCTTCTTTGCACTCCTTTTCAATATTCCTTTTTTAGACCCAATTTCTTATTTTTGAAATTTCCCGTTATATCTATTTGAATGGAAATTTGATTTTTTGTGGTTTTCCTCTTAAGAGCGAAGTTGAAAGCCATTTATCACTTATTAAAAAGCAATTTATCAAAAATTATTTAGAGCTTGAAATCTATTGAATGCTTTCTCTAATCTCACGACAAAGTTCTGTAAATGTATTTCATAAGAATTCAAGTTTTTCCTATTCCTCGTTCAGTTTCCTCTCATATTTGTCTAAGATTTTGACACTTTTCTCAAAAGAATACTAAAATATCGAATATTATTCTGTGATTAATGTTTATGACATTAGAAATATTAGGCGTTTATCTTTAAAATGACATTGAACACAGTATTGTTGCTTGATTAGTTTAAATACACTTTTCCTCATCAGGAAATGAAGAGAATAGCAGACAATTCGCAGACAAATATGAATGGTTTCAATAAAAAGGATGAGAAAAGTCAAACACTCGTCGAATATGTCTATCACTCAAAAACTACAATCATTTGGGATGTCATCGATTATGTAAGCAATCAATAAAATGAGTAAAAATTATCATAATTTCAATCCTTTTTAGGACTACCGGTTTAGGGATGGTTCCCCTTACAAACCCCTTAATACAAGTTATGTAATGGCTGTGCCGATCAGTCAATCGGACAACAGTATAATGGGTTTGTCATAAAAGTTATTGATTTGTCAAACAATTTACTCAAATTTGATTCAATTATCCAAAGGTGTACTCGAATTATATAAAACTAGAGGTTCGGATCCCTTCATAGATGAAGACGAAGAGGTAGTGAAGAATTGATAATTAATCACACTTTGAGTTAAATATGTTTTTGAGCTCAAAGAGCAGTCTTTAAAAAACTTTTGATGCGTTTATTAATATGTTTTTGACATTTAGAATATATTAACTCTTTTTGATTATTGGCTTTTCTTAACAGATAGTCCAAAGCTATTTAGTTTGGGGCGGAATAGCTCTACATTACGCTGAGGTAATCATAATAATAGTAATAAATTCAAATCAATTAATTCAAACAAATCAATCTGAAGGTCAAAAATTACGGAAAATTTTTCTGAATTATATATCAAATCTGTGATTCATTTCACTCTTTAATAAACTTTTCGTCCAAATATTTTTTAATAACTTTTTTCTTGTAGTTATTCTCAAACCATTCGCGTCAGAGAAAACTAAATACGTTTTTGTTGACAGTTGTCAAGTAAGTCTGAGTACACCTTTGATTAGATTCTCTAATTAATTGAAGAATTATATGATAATTGACTTTTGATAAACTGACGAACCATTTGGACTCCACTCTCAAATTGATCTCAATTTCTTTCAGATCCATTTTCCAAGATATGATTAGTATGGATACAGTTATCGCTAAAATTATGGTTAGTTTTAATTAAAAGTAAGACTTTAATACTTTGTAGCACAGAATGAGCTTCAGATTAGATTACATTCTTTAAATTTTTACCGTAAATCACATTCATATCCAATTAAAGGGTAAAATATTATGAAATTCCTATTTAATAGTTTTCTTATGTTTCAATGAGAGATGACTCGTTTAAATTGTTTAAAACAATCTAGCATTATCAATATTCAAATATTCATATCTCGTAAACTTATCAACCATAACATTACTTAGCAAATTCTTGATAGATTATTTCCAAACAATTTATAATTAATGTATGCTTTCCTCAATAAACTATTTACGTGTATTCTCACATTTAATGTATTGATTAGGAATATGCAAAAAAGTTGGTGAACGCCGACAGGACTTCACTATTTCTGGTCGACTCTAATGACAATCAACTTTATGCCCACATCTTCGAAGTCAACGAAAATAAGGTATCGATCACTGACTTGTCAGACGTGAAGACACAAAATATGGTTTATGAGAAGTGATTTGGTCTTCACTTTTCGTGACTTAATCTTCTTTTGGGAAAATGTTTTGTCGTTATTGAACTCAATTCTCACTAATAGTACACTAAATATCCCTCAAATTAGGGCTCAAATGCAGTATAAGTGCCACATATTATGTGTTCTTTTCTTTAATATCTTTATATGACTTTTCAAACCATTTCTTCCTTTCTCTTAATATCTGTTAAACCACTCAATAGTCAAATGATAATCAGACGACAACTGTTAAGAAAGAGATTAGATTTCCGATTGGCACCGGTATTGCAGGTTGTGTGGCTAAGACGGGTCAGTCTCTAAACATTCACGATGCATATGAAGACCCAAGATTCAACAAAGCCATTGACCAGTTGACAGGTTATAGAACCAGAAACTTGTTATGTATGCCTATTTTCAGCAAAAATAAGTAATTAATTGACAAAATATGCATAAATTGAAATAAATTATGAAATTTGTCCAAAAGAATCATAGGAGTCGTCCAAATGGTCAATAAAATCAACGGATTTTTTAATAAGGTAGACGAGGACAATTTCTCAATTTTTGCTACATATTGTGGGCTGGCCTTGGATCATGCCAGGGTAAATTGAAATGCATTTATTGAGTACTCACCCAAATAGTGATCTTTTGGTAACAGCTCTATGAGAAGATTCGTCGGTCAGAGCAGAAGAATAAGATAGCGCTCGAAATACTCTCGTATCACAACTCAAGTAATGATGAAGAGCTCGAATCTACGAGAGCACAGATCCAGGCCTTCAGACCACCCGATGTTTTAAAGTATTAAAGCCATTATTGAGTGAATGTATTAATTGACAACAATTATATTCAGGCCATCCTTTTCTCCCTATGATTTGAGTAATGATCACAAACTCTTGACTTCAATCAAAATAGTGGAAGCGATTAACGGAATTTCTCACTTAAATAATGACGACCTCTATAGGTATACCCATTGATTTGATTAATATTTATTGGAGTAATCAAAATGAATTTGAGCACAGGTTCACTCTGACTGTCAGGAAAAATTATAGGCGAGTGCCGTATCATAATTGGTCGCACGGCTTTAGTGTGGCGCACAGCCTATACATCTTTGTTCACAATTCCGATCGCTTCACCTCATTAGAGAAGTTGGCCTTTTTTGTCAGCGGTCTGTGCCATGATCTCGACCACAGGGGAACTACCAATCAGTTCCTCATCCATTCATCTGCACCATTAGCTGCCATTTATACGACATCCCCCTTAGAACACCATCACTACAACCAAACCGTTAATATATTGCAAGTAAGTAGTGTTATGCCGTTCCCTACCCATCACTTAATACTAATTTCCGTCCATTCAATGGGAATAACGTTTTCGTTTTTACAGCTAAACGGACACAACATTCTTAAGTCATTGTCAGCCCAGGAATACAAAAAAGTCATATCACTCATCAAACACTGCATTTTAGCCACAGATTTGGCTCTATTTTTCCCAAACAAAGCAAAACTCGAGAAGATTATAACCTCCGGCTCTTTCGACTGGAATAATAGCGAACATAAGTAAACCTTTGAGTCATTAAAACCTCTTTTTAATAATAACATTGTTTTTAGATTATTATTAGAAGCGATTGCAATGACTGCTGCGGACCTCAACTCTACGGCCAGGCCCTGGATGGAGACCAGGGAACAGGTGCGGCTCCTACTTGAAGAATTCTATGCTCAGGGTGATATTGAGAAGCAGCTAGGGCGAAAGCCCATCGCATTGATGGATAGGGATAAAATACATGAGCAGCCAATTTTGCAAGTGGACTTCCTCACCAATATATCAATTCCTTGCTTCACAATGTTGACGGCCCTATTGCCCAACGCTAGGGTTTACTTAAACCATTGCCTGTAATTATATTCTTTAAATACCAATCAAAGGGTCAATCAATTTATGTTTAAATTCAGTACAAATTTGAAGCTATGGTCCGATAAAGTGGAAAAGGAGAAGAAGTTAAGGGATAAGTTGGACCTCATGGCTCAACTCAGCGAAAAGTCCTTGGATTTAACACAGAGTATGGGTTCCGCCAAACCTGTAACGAAGAATAGACTTGAAAGGACCAAATCATTGAAACACTGACTGAAATGTGGGAAAGAAGTATATTTTCATTTCCTATCCATTCATTGCATTTTATTTTAAATAATTTTTATTTCATTTAAATTAAATCTAAAATAAGAACGAAATTCAAACATATTTTGTCTTAAATTAAAACTTTTATGAAATTAATACCAAAAAAGTCAAAATGAAATAAAACGTAATTTATGTACAAACCATAAGTGGTATAATTAAAACAAATAAGACGTTTCATCAGATGAATGATGGGTTATGTTTGTAAGGTATGAGTGATAGGGAGGGTATAAAAGTTGACTTAAAATGATAACGTTGTAAGTGTTTGGTCTATAAAAGTAGTCTTTTGTTGTTTTTTAAGTACGAAAATTCAAAACTTATGGCACATGAGATGAGACACACATTGGCTGCAAATGCGCTCAACTTTTGCATCTAATTTGGGGTCAATTTCTTATAATTACAAACATTTCTTTCAATTAATTATATTTCAATATTTGAGTCAATTATCTCTCAATTAAAATGATTTCAAAGCCTAAGAAGAAGAGCGAAAACCAAAGCATTGAATTTGACGACAAAGACATGAAAGTATTCATTGAGTTCTTCAATATAGAGCTCTTCTCTGACAAAGAGATCCAAAATATGACTAAACAAAAGAGAAGACAATATGAATGTCGGGTCAAGAGATGGGATTCTCTGGTCAACAGTCATATTGAGTATGAAATCCATAAATCTTTGGTTACGTTTAAGAATTTGGAGCAAATGATTGCAATCACTAAAGAGAGGGTCAATCAGATCAGAGCCGAACCCGACTTCGCCACCAAATATGACGCCAACTATAAGAGAAAGCTCTCGAAGATGGTCTCAAACGCCGAGGAAATGGCCAAACAGTTGATGTCTGACAGACAGGCCTTCGATGACATTTACATTCCCTATAAGGTAACCATTGATTTGATTTCTTGTATTCTCACGTATTTCTCAATTGATTTTAGAAAAGAAAAGCCGAAGAATTGCTTGCAATCAAAGAAGAGGTCGATTACGACGACAATAACGACGTCGACATTAAGTCAGAGGACGGCAGTGATGTTGATATCAAAGAGGAGTACATTTCAGAGGAGGACATCAAAGAGGAGATCAAAGACGAGTATATCTCAGAGGACGAGACCAATGACTCGAATAGCGATTACTTTATTAAAGAAGAGGAGGACATCGATGATGTGGTTAAGTCTATGGATAAAAAGGCGGTAAAATCAGAATTTGAAGTCAAACCTAAGATCAAAACCGAAATCAAGACTGAGATTAAGACTGAGGTCAAGAGTGAGGTTAAGGCAGAGTTCAAGACTGAAGTGAAGGAAGAAATACTCTCTTCTGATGACGAGTGAAGTCCTCTTTTAGTGCATTACAGGTACGAAATGTAACCATCGATTCAATTATATCTCAATTCTTTTCATTGCATTTATTCAATCAATTTATGAAATTCTTATGTATTTTAATACCAATTTTTATACGAAATAAGTAATAAATTTATAACTTTTTAATGATTATTAATCACTGAAAGTATTAGCCTTTTATCCTGTGATTAGTCCAGTCTTTGATCAAATATTTGTCCCAAAACTTGAGTTTAATATCTGATAAGTTTTGATAAAAGTATTTTTGATTCAATTATATTTGAAACGAGTCTTCAAACTGAAGAGCACTTCACTGTTTAAGTTTAAACCAGAATTTGATCCCATTGTTAGCCATTTCTTTGTTGAGTTATTCTCAATAATAAGCTGTTCTTAAGAATCCTGTGATTCCATAGAAACAGTATATAAATTGAGTCTAACTTTCATTAAGGGTATGACTCATATGAGTGTCCAACGAAGTAATTTCGGGTCCAGTGGTTTGTCAGTGACAGCACAGTCTGACTCAGTCCCCAAACAGAGTACTGAAAAGGAGTGCAAATGTGCGGAAAACAAGTGTTTAGTGAAACTGTGACCAAAACTAATGAGTTATTTAGACTCGAAATCAAATACAAGTCTCCACTTTGTATCGTAACAAAGATTGAGTACATCTTAGACCCACTCCTCTCATCCCAACTGAACATGTCTTGAAACTAAGTCTTCACTATTGTAAGAGAAGACTCAGTGGCGGAGCCGTCCCTCAAAATATTAATATATTCTTGAATTGAATCTCTCATTCACTTGAATTGTGATATATTTCTGAATTAAATTATTCTAAAATTGATTTTTGGATTTGAGTTATGGTTTGAACTATAGCTGTGAGTGAGGGCTACACCACTTGTGTTACCAAAAGTACTTTTCTTACATCAAAAATATATATTTGTGTGGAAACACTAAACAACTTATATATTGGAAAATAAATTTTTTTCTTCTCTCAAAACATTAGAAGTTTTAGATTTTGTTGTCTTTCTTAGTGTCAGGCATTCAGTCATCCATTCTTAAGGCAGAGAAACAGACAACTGATAGGAAGTACTGATCGTTTGTGAGCACAGGGTATACAACATATGAGGAATAGGCGACAAAATTGTCATTCGTTTGAGTGTAGATCACAGTTAATGTGATGTATGTTTGAATGTCTGAGCCTTTTATACCGATCATAACGACGATAACTATAGTAGAGAGCAATTCTGATGAATATATGCCTATATTTTGTTATCTTGTTATGTTTGGCCAACAAATTGAGTCACGAGTTTTACTTTTTCTGTTTCATTCTTACAGTCACTGATTTTATTCAAAAATTGGGAATAAAAGGACAAAATTGAAGATTAATGCCTTATCTCTCGTTTATTCTCCAGTTCCTTATATTCATCGTCTTTTGTTTAAGAACCAAATTAATGGCTCAAATATCACCAATCCTTTTGTCTTTCCCTTTAAGACTGTTAAATATGAGATATGATTACCCAACAAATGATGGATAACCTAATGAACTGTTTCTTATGACTTAAGATAATAAACAGAACTTTCGCTTCAATTCTGCGAACAAATGAATGAATAGTTTGAAAACTTTCTAATAGTTATTATATTAAGATTTGAATGATTTGAGTCGACTTTTAATTAAAATTCTCGCAATATTTGGTGCTATCATTAAGTAAAGCCTTTTGTGCCTCAATTTAATTAAACCCTTTACTGCCTCTCATCTAATATTAGACTCATATTCTGTGCAAAACATAATTCTCTGAATGACTCTAACGATTGAAAATTTCGAGTCATTTGTTATTTCGAATGAAAACTAATGGAAAACAACGGACCAGAAGTCATAAGGGCTGACATCAAAGTAAGGTTCAAAAGATTGGAGACCAGGATATGTGCGCTCTTTATGTCACACATTTCATTGATAGGACTGCAGACAATTGGAAACGAATGGATTGTTTAGTGAACCGAAACTGGAAAATGTTTGGCAAAATATAAATGTGAATAAAGTATTTGTGCTTTGCTTACAACAAATTGCATTTCTTTGCTCCCACTTTAAGCCAAAGCCATGTAATTTTAGACCCATCTCTCACTTTCTGACTAAAATCGTGTTATCTTTAGTTATAAATCAGAAATTTTTATTTTTCTGATTCAATATTTAAATATCTGATGTATTGTTTCAATTGCTTCCATTAGATTCAATTCGTCTGCAAATTCTCTTATCATAACTCAAATTCAATGACCTTTATTTGAATTACTTTTTTCTTTAATAGTGCTCTTTATGCCAACAAAGACAAAAGAACATGATCATTTTAAAGAAACGATTCTTATGAATACTTGGCTTTTCTTGCAAGTAAAGAATCGATCTAGCTAAGATTTATACAAATGATAAAGCAAACCAATTGCCCAATGTATGATAGGGTAAGTTTGACATTTATGAATTTGATCTTGGTTGCTTAATGCTTAATGTTACTATTCGTTGTATTCCTTGATCTCATTGCTCAAGAAATAGAGTCTGCGCTACCATTTAATGAATGGTTTGAGTCCTGACATAAGCACAACATTTATGCCATCGTTTGCTTGTGTCGGATGACATTCAATGTCATAATTCGTGTAATAAAATGAACACAAAATTCTGTTCAATCCTTTATATGTGCCCTATATTTGAGATATACTCTCAGGTCTTAAGCGATGGCAACAAATTGCGTTTTATGTGAATTTCAATTACTTTTAATGATTAGGAAAGACTTTTCTTCAATTTATTGGTCACAAAACATAAGTTTATTTTAACCTAATCTTCATTTCATTGATTTGAATTTTCATATACCTTATTACCTTGTAATTTACAAACATTTAAGTTATATTTGAAGCTCAGTCAGTAGAATTTTCGGTCAATAAAGACTAATTGAAAGTTATGATTTAGAATTTGATGTATTTGGTCAGATAAACTAGGATCATTAGTGTGTAATCACTGAATGTAATTAATTGGAAATCGATTTCTAGTCTTATGATCATATGTTTGACTATCAAATAATTAATGAGTATGTGAGGGTTATGTGGGGGTTATGTGAGGGTCAATTCCCATTTCGTCAATCCTACCCTTCACTCCTTTAAATGTAAATTCCACTAATGTTACATGGAATAATTTTCTTAATTCTGATCTTGTATGATGTATTAAATAGGAGGCATTTTATAAATCCTTGATCAGTTACTCTATTTCGATACGGATTTATTATTTGAGAGATAGTCTGTGAAAATGTAAAAATTGTGCATTTTTTAGATCAGGATATTTAAGATTTAAAGCACTTTCGACTTACTTTCCGTTCAGACCATTAATTCAGAAAATATATGCAGAGAACTATAAAAACAATTTGAGTTCTCATTATTCATGAAAAAGTGGAAACCCATCGAAATTTAAATTCTCGGGAAATCACTTAAAATTCGACTTTAGCTCAGAATAAACGACAAAATAATAATAAAAGTAAAGAATGAGTTATTCGTTGTCACAAAAATACTTATTCCGATTTGAAGCTCTTCTCCCCAGAGATCAGGATTTGAAGACATTTCATATGACATTAAATTTATTGCAATTAATTAATCAATTTTTCTTAAATGGTTTTATCGATGTATTAAATCATAGACTGAGTGTAGAAAAGCCTTTAATTTTCTTAATTCATTTTCCTGTCGTTTGCATAAATTGGTTCTTAGAATAAGACATTCAATCGTTTCATTAGTTTTACTCAATTAAAGGTATAATTCGGGGCAAATGTAAGACTCAAATGACATGTTATTTCAAATGCAGCTCCAAATTGAATTGACTTCTCCCCCGAGAAATGAATAATTTATTTCATTTTCAATCATAAGTAATGGCAACGAATGACATAATCTTGTGAATAGAAATTGGGAGAAATTTGACAAAATTTACGGATAATTAGATTTGAAGTTCAGTATTAAAAAATTGTTTATTCCGTTTTGCTATTCATTTAATCTTTTGATAGTGTGAGTGATGGCAGACATTAAGCTTCGAGCCATTTAACTATTAAATTGATTAAATGAACAGGTCATTTGCTTTTGATCATGTTTATTTAACTTGTATGTTAATCAAATGCCGATCAATCGCTCTGAATACAAAGTGGAGTGAAGTCTGAGTTGAGTTTCTCAAAAAGTTTATGAAAACATCCAGTGTTTGATGAGTTCCTAAATTAGAATCTGTGCCAAAGTAGTGGAGGAATACCTAATGAATGGCAAAATGAAATTTAGTCCATAAAGAAGGGAAAGAATGAAAAACAATTGAATTTGACTTTCAAATCAAGTTTAACATTATTTTCTGGTTATTCTTTTCAAAAGCCATTCTGTGCTCTATATTTGAGTTCGACTAAAATCAATACTTTCCTTAAATAGGGATCGAATGCATTCCGTTTTTTTTAGATCCGAGTTTATACCAAACCATATGACTAATGAGAAAACTTTAAGTCAGAAACTAAAGTAAATGAGGTTTCATTCTGTGGGAAATTTTACTAAAAATATCCCAAAAATCAATAGAAAATCTCATTGAAAGCAGGCCTTTGAGATACACAAAGAAAGTCCTTTTGAATTGCTTTTGTTGGAATTGATATGGATAAAGAGCCCTGTTTACTATTGACACTTGAATATTGACAATATTAAATAATGGCTTTTATCATCTATTTCTATCAATTCATTGCATTTAAGGCCTAGATCATCTACAAAAGGATTACGATTTTAGATAAATATTGAAACTTTCTTACCATTGATGTGAGGCAAAATATTTTGCCTCACATCAATGGTAAGTGGGAGATATTTATCTAACAAAATTTTGCAGCAAACTCGTTTTATATTGAGAT
>JAQIWF010000995.1:0-14110 GCA_034694965.1 Ceratozetes gracilis | reverse complement strand
ACAAAGGATCATGATAAATTTGAATCATTTATTACCTGGAAGTTTCAACTTCATGACAACGAATTTGATTTTAAGGATAACCTACTTTCTATTCAGTGTTTAAAAATATTAAGTTCTATTTCAAAATTTAATAACTTGTGCATTAATATAACAAAAAGGTATTTTGATAAACCAACATTGTCATATTATGATATTAAAATATATCCAGGTGATATAAAATCAATTTTTAATTTCAACATTGGCTATCAAGTTATTAAAAACACAAATCAAATATATCTAATTCTTACGTTGAAGAAAGCAATAAATAAATATTACCAACATAATAATACATCCAATAAAGAAAATAAGGTAAGTAAATTTTTGAAGTATTTTTTATTATCTAATGAGTCATTAGTAATGACAACCTAATAAAAAGTCCTAGCTCAAATGCACCGCCTCTAGAATCGAAGATTTTGTATCAACAAATATTAAATTAAAAAATTTGTACAGGATCCCTTTGATTTTGCTTTTATGCAGTATTTTTTAGAATTTTTAAAATATTTTTTAGAAATACCCAATAAGATAATTTAATCCAAAAAACTCCACAAAAAAATAACATTCACAAACCACATAGGAAAGAATTTTGTATAAAACCAAAAAGGGAATTGCTTAATTTTTACCACAAACGGAAATGTCAAAAATAAATCCAAAATTGTTTTTACTAACAAGTTTAATACATTTTGAATTATAAAAACATATTTCACAATCATGGACATTAAACCTTGATTATCCCTTATCTCTAAATGTACTATTACGGATGTCCATTAAATCAACCATATTACCCCCTTAATAAGGTCATGCCGGTATTGGTGAGTTAGACCATTTTTTTTAAATACATTACTCTGGTCATTTCAGAAATACCATTATAAAGTTATGACAGCATGCATGACCCCGTTTACCCCGGGGTATAAGGGCAGTCTGGCCTCCCTTGCAATATAGGGGCATGCCCTTATTTAAGTGGGTAATACGGTAAATATAAAAAATGATAATATAATCTTATTTATAATTTTTAGCCATTTAAAATATTCAATCGCGGTATATTCAGGCAAAAGGCATATATAATTATTCATCATGATACTGTCGCAACATTAAAAGATTTATATAATGTTATTGATTTAAGCATTTATAATGAGATTAACATAACACTTATTTTGCGACTAATTGTTAAAAAGTATTTGAGTGAACCCTATGGACAGTGTGTTCATTATGAGAGCGATGGACAACCATTTAATGCCAGTTCTCAGACAGAGTGCTATCGAAACTGTTTACGAAATTATAGTAACAAATTAGTCAATTGTGTCCCCCTTTTCATCGATAACGTAGTTTATGAAAACGACTTTAAAGATCAAAAGTCTCATATATTTTGTCCACTGAATAAGAGTTTGATATTTGAAAAAATAAAAACCAAATCAAATATCGATGGAAAGTGTCATCTCTTATGTCCTAAAGATTGCACACAAATGGAGAATACAATAGATGTAAAATCACCAAATATAAACGATAGAAGAGTTGACCTTGATAGTTCTGAGAAGATCTATGAAAGAAGCATAATATGGGACACAATTCAACCCTCTTTCATATATACTGATGAACCGGTAATAACATTCACGAATTATTTAATTTATTGCGGAGGACTACTAGGTCTTTGGTATGGAACTAGTGCCCAGGATATATTTATATACTTGTCATTCATTTGGAAAACCTTAATTAGTAAATTAAACAAGCAAACTTCAAATATTGTACCTAGTAATTTAAGTTTAATTAATTAGCTAAATAAATTGTAAATATACACATGTTAATTTAATTTTTTAACTAAAAGAGGTCTCTTCTCCAGCCTCCATTTTGAATCTTATGATAATAAATATTTTGAAAAATAAATTAGTACCCAAAGGACATTAAACTAATTTTGTGCATAATACAAAATTGATAGGAAGACCTAATTACAGTTTTTTTTGTTATAAAATTCAGCATCTTACCAAAAACAATTTATGCATTATTTCGTTGAACCCACATCAATTTAATTATTAGGTAATTTTGTTTATTATTGTTTTAAATGATTATGTAAATAAAACTTTTTAAAATATCTAGAAAATTATTACAATTGTTACTTGGTACCAATGGATTCCGGATTTATGGTTTAGTAAGAATCGATACTTCTCATATCGATTTAAGAAAATATCATTTTAATTTTGATGCCATCTAACATTGAAATGCACAGGAATTGGGTATATCCTTACATGATTTTATTGATTATTACTTCTTTATCAATTGGTACTTATTTGATTAATGTGTCTAAAATGGCCGCCCATCATTAATGTCCTTTTATTATCTTTACAAAAAAACAATCTTACAAATAACAGATTTTAATTAAATCAATAAGAATTTTAATAAATAAATTACTTTTTCTTATTAGAATACACCCAGATTATGTTATTATTATTTTTCTTATTTGGTATATAACAAGGATGAACAATATAATGCAATTACAGCATTTGTCAATTAATTAAATTTATTTTTATACCCAATAAAAACATCAAATAAATTATGGATTATAAACAATTAAGCAATTTTACTAGATTGTAAAGAATAATTTAGTAAAATGAAGAGATTTGTTAAACAGTTACGTGAAAAATATTTTAACTATGTTTTAAAAGTGTTTTTTGTTCAAATTCAGCAAGTTACAGTTTTATTCACTTCTTCAGTGATTTTATTTTTAAATCTGGTAGTCTATTTTCTAAAATTTAATATAAACAGTGTCAATCAAAAACAGTATTTTCTATGGTTTGTGAAATTATTGTGTTTTATATTGTTATTCTATAACGCGATTCAATTGACTGCAGAATATTTGTGTTTTGCATATAATTATAAACTTATTGTTACCCAAAGTAAACAAGGAATTCATTTCCCAAATGTTAGTATCTGTACTGAAAATAATGTTTACTTTGATAAACAAAAAATACTTGAATTGTTCAACAAAAATAAAAAAATTATGCATCAATATAAAATTTTTGAATACAACAACAACCACAACAAGGACATAATAAAAGATATTCAAAAATGCAACCATGATAATATTATCCGATTAGTTCATAATAGTTTTAGTTTTAATGAAATACTAAATTATACCATAAACCCAGAATTTATTAATTGTTTTGGCCAAGTTCATTATTTTAATGATAAAAATTACACAATAATTAATAATTGCTCGGTGAGTTTTGACGTAGTTGAAAATTTATTTATGAACCAAGACTTTGGTATTTGTTATAAACTTCGGGCAAAGAATCGCAATATTTATCTCAAAGACGATGACTTCATACAAATTATACTTAACGGTGAGAATATTATGAAGTTTTGGGATTTTGTCAATTGGACCACGCCCACACAATTCATTGTAATGGATGAGGATAATCACAATGAATTACATGATTTGAATACAGCTTTAATACTCGAGGGTAGATTTGTGAAGTCAGAAATAAAAATTCGAAAATCATCGATACAATCACTATCAACACCTCATATGGACTATTGTACTAACCAAGGTAAGTTTTTGTTAATACAAATTAACATTACAAAGATTTGAGAAAATATATTTATTCAAATATTTTAAAATAGCAATATGATTTAACAAAGAATATCCTTAACTTCCCAGTTGGCATAAATTAAAAAGGATATAATCCTTTTTAGCTATATTTAATATTTGCTATAATTGAAAATACAGTAAAGGCTCGATTATATTGTAACCGAACGGGTTTACTAGACTAGAGAATGAGTGCTAAACCGCTGGTTAGAAATAGTAGTGAATCTAATTAAGTCTAATCTAATTGTAAGGATTGCTAAGTTCTAAAGACTGAACTGATTAGAGAAGTAATTAATGATCGGCTGATCACTAAAAGATCCCTTTAGTAGCGAAGACAGTGTTGACATGCTCGTGTTTGGTTAGTCGGTGTTAAATTCCGTTCACCTCTCTATCTGGAGAGAAGTTCCGAAGATTGGGTCAGGACTTTGTTCTTTAGATTAAAAGAGTTTACATTACTTTTATAACAAAAAGACTTTATTAAAATCAAACGTATCGTACGGCTCTCAGAATAAGACTGAAAGCTTACAGAGAAATGCTGGGTCTTATATACCAGCTAAGTACGTGACATACTCTCAATGTGAGTGCACACATGCCGTGTATGGCTGGGTTCACATTGAGCTAAGTTTACAAAAGTGAGTAATTATTAGCAATCACTATACGTTTAAGTACATTACAATGAGAAATACTGGTATCGCATATAATTTTAATTAGGAAACCTTTACTATGACTTATAATTGTAGATAGAGTTTAGATCTATTGCTTATTTGCAGCCTTGAGATGATTGTAGATGAGTTGACTACTCATTGATTGCTTTGTTGTGACATTCAATCAGTCAATTGATTGCGAATGTATTGAGTCGACATTCATTAGAAGCCTTGAGATGAGTGATTGTTTGATAGATAGTTGAATGGGACACTTAATAGGACCTTGAGCCTTGGAGAACAAGTTCTTGGTCTCCAACTCATTGGATGAGAGTTGTTTGCCTGAGTGTTTATCATTGAGATAAGAGAACCAAGGTGGTTCTATCCACAATATCCTTCATATGGGGCCAAGATTTTGGGGGATAATTTCGAGCAAAGAATAAAATAGAGCCTTTTTTACCATTAGGGTTTTGAGGGACAAAATCCAGCTAGGGATAAAATCGAGCCTTCATTGTACCATGGTTAGCCAGAGTGTTTTGCAAAATTCCCTTTTAGTTTAAAGGGTCAATTAAATCTTTTTTACCTAATATAATTTTTTATTTCTTTATTATTCTGTCAGTTATATTGATAATTAAACGCGATTTCATCCACCTAAGATACTCATTGAAGTATGATCAAAAAAAATCGCCACTTTATTCTCCATTATTCCCAAACATTAGAATTAAATGGCTACATTTGAAAATTAAAAAAACTAAAAAAAATAAAATTCCATTTTAATTCACTTAAAGGCCCTTCATGTTTATCATTACAAGAAGTAGCCATCGGGGGGAGGGGGGATAAACGTTAATACCCCTCCTAAGGTTTTAGATTTTTCAAAATACTCCCCCCTGAGCTTGCGAACAATTGTAATACATTACGGCAAAGAAATGAAGCCCCTCTCTATTTTGGCTGCCGGCCGAAGGTATTATTTTTATAATTAGGATCAAAATGTAGGCCATTTAAGGATAAAATACCCTCACCTACTACCACCAGAGATTTGAGATAAAATCCGTCATTTTACGACCCCTTACCCCCCTGACATCAAGTTGGATGTGGAAAAATCCCCAACTAGACAGAATACGGTCAGCATAGCGAAGTGGAGTCCAAATATTGTATTTTTAAAATTTTTTATATTATTTATGTTTCTATACTAGAATTTAACGAACAACACAAATATAAAATTTTTAAAAAATTAACTAAATTATTTTTCGAGTTATTCGACTTTTGACTTAAAAGTCAAAAATGGCGGATAATTACAATTGATATATGAATTCTATATAGAATTTGACCCTGATTAAGAATTTTGTATTAATTTTTAAAAAACTCATACGAGTTATTCGAGTTAGAACATTTTAAAATCGAATTAGTTGAAAATTATTAATTCGATTTTAGAACTAGATACAAATTATTATTCAGCTTCAAATTCTATATCGAATTCATTTATCAATTGTAATTATCCGCCATTTTAGATTTTTTATGTCGAAAGTTGAATAACTCGAAAATTAATTTAATTATTTTATTCAAAATTTTATATTCATGTTCCCGGTAAAATTCTAGTATTGAAACATAAATAATATTAAAAATTTTAAAAATACAATATTTGGACTCCACTTTGCTATGCTGACCAATAAAATGTAATTAAATGCATTTATTGTCTTTATTAAATAAACTTTCAATTTAATCAACATTTAAGAATATAATTAATTTGACCTGACAGAATATAATACATAATAGAATAGCTCAAAATATTATTTAAAATGTAAGTAGTTATCCTCCTAGAATTCTGGGAAGAATGATAGCTAAAAGCCCAAACCTATCTTAGCTAGAATTTAGTAAATAATTCATTTTATTTTTAGAAAGAAATATAGTAAATAATTTTCATAATAATATTCAATTAACCTAGAAAAACAAATGCATTACACGTCATATTATCATGAATTTTATTAGAAAAATATTCTGAGTTCAGAAAACAACTTAATTATGACTAAAATATATTATTTCTTAGAACGATATGAATAATACTAAAATAATAATGTAATTCTTCAATGCGACGAAATTATCACCTATCATAACAATTAATTCATGACATCACCTATTATAATAACAAGCAACTTAGAAAAACAATTTCATTATTGTCCTATTTTAGTGAGATCATTACTTACATTAAAAACTTAAATTTATAAATCAACCTATGTTGAAAACATCAAGCAAGTTGGTGGTGTTAAGGTGCCGAGAACTTTGTTAAAAATTAGTTATTTATCATTTATCTCAATGATTTTTATAAAGCTTAGAAAGAGATAACCAAGTATCTAAAATAAAATTGAAATATTATTAATTTATAATTTAATTAAAAAAGTTTATAGTTATAATTTTTCTGATCTTAAGGCGGTTTTATTTTTATTCCTGGTAGTAAGTCATGATTTATTTTGTATGAGTAATTTTAGAAAGCTCAATTTTAATAAAAGCTACAGAGCTATGGGCAACTTTTTAACTTAACCATTCAGGGTATTTTAAAGACTAATTCTGGCTATTTAAAGTCTCGAATGAACAAGGAGTTTTAAAACTTACTTTTGATAGGAATATATCAAGAAAAATTAAGAAAAACTAAAATCAATATAACATACTTCATAACAACGAAAACTATTAATTATAAATAGATTCCAGCAGGAAAAACCGACCTTTTTATAATCAATTCTCTCGATCAAAATTAGAATCTTAACAAAATAAAAATATCCATTAATCAAAAAATAATATTACAAAATCAAATCAAATGAACTGTTAGTTTAGGAAAGAGCTTAGGAAATAGTTGAGAAACAAGAATTAGTTACGTTTTGGGCTTCAGAGAGGAAAGTTGTCTCCTCTCCACTCATATTCATATTTTACTTGGATTTGGTATTTGATTTTTAATAAAGTTTTTACAACACAAGTAAGACTTTGTTTATTTTATAGAGGGCTCGGGCCTTCGGTTACAGGACACCGGATCGATATTACACCAGGTATTGTTTATTTTTGTTAGTAACCTCTCTCTCCCCTATTGTAGTCAGCACATCTACCTTATCACAACATGAGTTGATGCTGGCAATTGAGCGTTTCGATAGTTCTTGTAACCTGGTGGCCAAGTGTTCCTTTCTGGTGGTCCACGTTTCTGTCGGCGGGCTGGGCGCTAGTCACGAGTGACGAGGACCAGACGTTCGAGTGGCCAGTCGAGGATCGGACGAGTCAATCGAGTTGATAGACGAAACAAAGCGTTTGGTCGAGTGCGAACAATAAACTCGTCAATACTTGCAATATTATCTTTAGGAAAAAAGTTTCGGTTTAGATACAAGGAGATTATTAATAAAAGTTTAATATTTTCGAATAAAAAATATTTACCTGATAATGTTAACTTTTTCATGCATAAAAATAGTAAATTTTTAAGGGAGATGAAATTTATGTAAGCTAGATAATTTTTTATTATAAATTAATCTGCTATCTTTCTCCCTTCAATTTTGTTTTTTACAGGCAAAAGAAATTAATTCAATCTGGGTTAATTTACCTTCATAAAATGGTTGAGCAATTGATTATTACTCATATACGTGACATTGAAAATAATAACTGGTCACAAAATATTTATTGTGTGGAACTAGCTCATTCTATTCAAATAGATGAAGTTTTCAAGAATATCTTTGTAGTCCTGATAATCGGCTTTATATTCAGTCTAATATTATTTATAATTGAAATTATAATCAGGTTTATTGTTTAGAAGACCAAGAATAATGTGAAATATATTTGGTATTTTGGTTCCATCTAGGGGTAGCCATAGGGGGGTTTGCCCCCCCCTGAGGTTTGAGATTTTGCCAAAATACCCCCCCAGAGGTTTGTGACTCGGGAGCCCCCCTTCCTGCCGAGTGAAGCAAGGCAGGAAATTTTTGCGGAGCGAAGCGAGGCGGCAAATTTTTTGAGTTTTTGACTGAAAATCTTGGATCCCCTTAAATTTGAGTTTTTCCCTCAAAAAATTACGTTATCCTGAAAGGAGTGAACATCAGATGCTGATCAGAAATCAGATATTAAAGAAATATAATTACTTTTGTATCCATTATTAATGTCTTATAATTCCATATTATTGTTCATAACGTTTTTTATATGCTTTTTAAAGCAAACAAATGTAAACAAAAGGTTAATCTTAGTTTTGCTCTCATACTGTGAACATCAATAAAGTTCTCTCTGTTTAAAAGTTTTTCAACTCTTGATTTTTCAATTCTGCTGTGCTGTGAACTATCAGTTTGTTCTACTTTTATCAGAAAGCAGTTCTGACCAAAGCTCAGATTCAACTTGTAAGTGTGTGGCGGCTTCTCAGAGGAAGAATATTTTGGTCTTTGCCTTCCAGTAGAGGAACACACCTTACATATGGTGGAGGTGCCCAACTCTGAACAAACTGTTCAGAAGTGATCCCTAAAACCTAGTCCTTGTGTGTTTGTCCACAAGAGGAATTGACCTTGAGTGTTTGTCCTCAAGAGGATAGTGCCCCTGTGTTTGTGGCTAATGTGTGTCTCATCACTTGTGGTCTTGTTCTAGTTTAGCAACATATTCAAGCTTTTAGTAGGGAGGGGATTTATACAGAATTTTGGATACCTTCTCACTAGATTAATGGTTTTTAATAATATGTTTTAAAACAGTAAATACATATTTCTTACATTGAGTCACAAGGTTTCGACTTTATTTTTAACATTTAGATTTTTAAATTAAAGAGTCACCTTCTACCTTGGTCATATTTGCCCTATAAAAAAATGGCATGCTACAATTTAGTTCAATTTAAATAAATTGCTGTATTTATAAAATATACAATTAAGAAATACTTTATGTTTACTTTAGATACTTGGATATCTTGTTTTGAGCTTTTTAAAAGTAATTGATATGAATCGAAAATCAACGTATTAAAATTTATGACATCTTGGCATTATTATGCTTCACAACTAGTAATGTTCTCTTATAAAAAAGTAAATATATTTCTTTTACTTTTACTATTATGTAGACATTATATTCACAGTTAAAGACATTTATTGAACAATTAGCAAGATTACATTTTTAGACATAAATGTGCACACAATACAGATATATCGAGGAACAAAGTGAAGAATAGACTAAATCCTTACAGAAGATTACAATCAATATACAGTGAAGGCTCGATTTTATCCCTAGCTCGATTTTGTCCCCCAAAGTCCAAACCCTCTTTCATAGACCTTAATGTTAAAAAAAGCTTGATTTTATCCCTAGCTCGAAATTATGTCATGGAGTCAAGTGTTCATGTGAGAGTGATGTGGTTATTTGTATTGTGTTTGTGTTACATTCAGTTTAGGGCAGTTTTCAGCTATGATTGTGAATACCCCGGAATTATACCAGAAGATGCTTGGTCTCCACCTGAAGACCAAATATTTTTTGATCAATTGGATAAATACCAGCCCCCGGAAAATTTAACCAAAAGGCAGTTACTCAGAGCAAATAGTTCGAGATCAAGAGCAAATATTGGGGGAAGTACGGGAGAAAGTACCTATTTCGAATATTTCTCAGTGAGTCATATGAATTACTATGAATATGAACTTAATGAATTAATCATTGTAATATTTGATGAAGAAATTTATAATAATTATTATAACAAATTTATTAAAAAAGCATTTAACGGCTCTTTTAATGTAGATAAAGAATTCAATGACAGATTTATTGTTCGTCAAATTTTTTATAATTCATTCAAAACTTTTTATGAAAATCAAACGGTTATTATAAAAAATTGAAATTATTATGTTTTAACTAAAGGCCCTGTTTCCAATTTTTTTTCGAAAAAACAGTAATCAGATATTATTTCAATATTCAAGAAACAATGGTGTTATGATGATTAGAAAAATGTGGGATTTATTGGAATATTTTTACCTGTAGTGGCATTAGATTTAAGATATCCTGAGAAACAGTTTTATACTTTAATATACCCACACCATCGCCTGTATGAATTAAATTATTTCAACGATAAATACATCGCAATAGAATTACAGACGCAATATAGAGCATCAATCCAAACAAGATTTTGGACCAAAAAGTAGTGTTGAATTCATTGATCTCAGCTGCTGTTCCTTTTGAATATTCAATAAATTCAATTTTGGAAAGCACATAAATAAATTATTTAGAATTATTTTTGGCAATATATTAAAAAAAACATTTAATCTTGATGAATTAATTATTGGTTGAGTATGAATTTATGTCTGTTAATAGATTAAATGCTCATTTTCACTAGAAACAAGGTAATTAAACTAACCTTTTATCATTTACAAGGGTGTTACTATGATATATTGAGATCGGCGCCAAAAAAATAAATTCAAAAACATTATTGAATTTATTGAATGTTCAATTAAATATTTAATTTAAAAATAAATTCAATTAATTTACCAACTCTAATAGACAATACGCGTCTCATCAATGAGACCATGATATTAATTCTCATAATTTAGTAAATAATTTATTTTATTTTTAGAATGAAATATTAAATAATTTACAGAATAATATTCAATTAACTTAGAAAAACAAATGCATTGTACGTCATATTGTAATAGAATATTTTTCCATAAAATTCAAGTTTTGAAAAGTTTTGAAAACAACTTAATTATGACTGAAATATATTATTTCTGAGAACGATGTGAATTAATGTAGTTATACATGTATTTTAATGCAACGAAATTATCACCTATCATAATAGTTAACTTAGAAAAACAAGTACATTATTGTTCTATTCTAGTGAGATCATTACTTATATTACAAATTTAATTTTATAAGTAAAACCTGGGTTATAAACATCAAGCAATTTTGTGGTGCCAAGATGTCAAAAACTTTGTTAAAAATTAGTTATTTTCCAATTACGTCAATGAATTTTATAAAACTTAGACAGAGATAGCCAAGTATCTATAATAAAATTAAACATTAACTAAAAAATTTAGAAAAATAAAATTTGTAATTTTTAAAATATAAATGTTGGTATTTATATTTTATAGAAAATCAAGAAGAAGAAACCTAGATAAATTGTGTTAAAATAAATGTACTTACCTCATAACAACGGAAATTGCTAATTATAAATAAATTCCAACAGGAAAATCCAACTCTTCTATCTGCTTGTCTCTCGATCAAGGTTAGAATCTTGACAATTTAAAATATTTATTAATTAAAAATTTTAACAAATCAAATACCTTAAGTTTTATCCTGGTCTTAAAGTAATAGTGATGATTGCTTTTAGAAAGAGAAGGAATCAAAGAATTAAATATTTTGTAGGATTTGTTCGCAGAAGAAGTCACCGAAGAAGCCGTGAATATGACAAAAATGAAAACTAAACTGTATAATATTGAGGCGTAAAGAAATATAACAAATAGCGGAGTCTCCAATGGAATAAATATTGTAATGTAAATGAGAAGAATTGCATTGAAACCAAATATTACATAAAAACCAAACAAAACTTTGGACCAAAAAGTAGTGTTGTATTCATTGATCTCTGAATACAACGAATCAAATGATTGAAGAATTTCTTTGATTCTTAGGAATCGTTTTCTTCTCTTCATTTCTAACAGTCTTTCATTCAAACCATTGATTTTGATTCTGAGATACCAACAGATTGTAAAGAATTGCAAGACTTGATAGACAGTGAAGTTATAGAAATATCGGGCCCACAATCCAATGATTACTGTATTTAGTGGCGCATAGATTAGTGCATCGCTGAGTTTGCCATAAAATAGGTAAAAGAATGGGTCGAAGCAAATGAAGATAATGGTCAGCAATACTTCATTGTTGAATTTACAAATTCTAAATGAAATGCCAGTAATTCGGACCAGTTTTTTGAGTTCCGGGCTAACAATCAGACCAAGTCGTTTGGGCGGAACAGAACCCGAAATCATTTGAAATACACGGAGGAATGTCGGGTTTATACCAATTTTAAAATTAATGTAATAGATTGCCTGAGGTAGCAGGGTCAAAATTGAGAGCGCAATATAGAATAGCCCAAATTCTCTTCGGATCCCAATATAATGACCAAGATCTCCTAAAGCAATTAATACGCATTGCTTTTCTTCATCTACAAAAGTGGTTATAATTCTTGTGGTCATAAACACCAAACTTATAATAAATATAAGCTTCGGATTATCAATGGATTGACGTTTGGGTCGATCTCTAACTGATGTGAAACACAAACCAATTCAATAGAGAATATCGTCAACCGATTCGACGACCAGTTCTTGTGGTAAATACTTATTCGGATCCATTTCTTCCATATTTCGTAATACCTAGATTGAAAAAGTAAGGTAAGAATAGAATTATGTTTACAGTATATAAAACCTGAGAAGAATGTGAATTATTTTTTGTTATATTCAATTATTTAATATTTGTATAAAAGTTAAATAATAATTTAGTTATTATACACGTATATGAATATATGTGACAAAATTATCACCTATAATAACAATTAACCTAGAAAAACAAATAAATTGCTCTCATATTCACGTCTAATCTTTATGATTATATTTATAAAAATTAACCGTGGAAAGTTATGATCAATGCATCAAAACATAATTCTATTTAATGAATTTTTTCATGAAAATCCGCTATTTTGTCTGCCATTCTTGCAAATTTGTTAATTAAACTAAATCTAAACTGTATTTAAGCTAAATTAGGGCTAATTTGGCTGAAAAATAGCAATTAAACGAATATTTAGAGATAAATTGGCGTCTTTTTTGGCGGCCCTTTACTCTCCCATAATTTCCTCCTAAGGTTTGAGAAATAAATCTGTCATTTTACCCCATTACTCCCCCTGACAATTGAGTTAGATGGCTACCCCTGATCGTAATATAAAACAAAAAATGACTCAAAATTATAAAGCTTGTTTATCAAGTTAAATTTTTTATATATTTTAGTATTCAAATACATTTAATGTTTTATTAAATAAACTTTATTCAATAAGCATTCAAGAATAATAGTACTATAATTTAACAGAATTTAATTGAGATTTAAAATACCACGGGACAAATCTTCAATTTTTATTATTACAGTTAGTCTTAATTCAGTGCAATGAACCAAATTATGAAGAAAATAAAAAATATTTTGGCTTACACCAATTGGTAGTTATAATTTCGTAAAATTATTTATTTTATTTTTAGAAAAAAATATTGAATAATTTTTAAAATAATATTCAATTAACGTAGTAGAAAAACAAATGCATTATATGTCATATTGTAATGAATTTTATGGAAAAATATTCTTTTGAAAACAACTTAATTATGACTGAAGTATATTATTTCTGAGAACGATGATTTTTCAAATTACTCCCCCCTGAGTTTCGCGAACGATTTTAATGCAAAAGAGCAAAGAAACGAGAGCCCCCTCGATTTAGCTGCCAGCCGAAGACCATCGGCCATTTTTTCCTGAAAATTCGCCATTTTAATTGCCATTTTGATTGCCATTTTTGCTAATTTAAATTATTTAAATAGATTTATACTTTATTTAAGCTAAATTAAAGCTAATTTGGCCGGGAAATACCAATATAATGTATAATAAAGAATAAAATGGTGTTTTTTTAGCCGCCATCTTGGATTGGCGGCCCATTTACCATTCCCTTATTTCCCCCTAACATTTGAAAAAAAAATTCAACATTTTACCCCCTTACCATTTCCTGACCATTGAGATGAATGGCCACTCCTTATAGTAATATAAAACAAGAATGACTAACAATTTCAAACTTATTTTTATCTGATTAATTTATTTTCCAGAGCACCTAATTATAACCAAGCAAAACATTTTCCAAATTGAGCAAAAG
>JAQIWF010000994.1:0-14111 GCA_034694965.1 Ceratozetes gracilis | reverse complement strand
CGTAATCAAATTGGCAAAAGTTAATGATTCCGATGAGTTAATTATCGTGGAATTTACACCTGAAATGCTTTTCTCATTTTTGCCCAAATCCTTGGCTAAAAAACGATTTAGAGTTTGAAAACTTAATTTTATTAGTTTTATTAAATATGAATTTATTTCAAATTATCTCCTTTTTGTTCACAATTAATTGAACTTGGTCATAATTTCAAGAATTAGTTGAAGTGAACGTAATTGATGTATGTCTGCAGTTCTCTCATCGATTGATTGATGACATCATATCAATGTTTAGACCAATGATTGACTACTTTTTCATTTGTGTTATTGTTTTCGACATTTATTTATCGCTTTTCTAACGATTAAAACATTTAAAAATCTGAACAAATGTTTACTTAAAATATGAAGAATGAGTTAAATACTGGTCTAAAAGTGTCTCAAATCAATCCAAGATGTGATGAAATTGTGAAACAAACGATTGACTCAAAACTCGTCCATCAATCAGATACTGATCCCAAAAAATCGTTAACTAATAATAAAATTGTCTTTAATTTGATTTTTGCCATTAATTTGATTTACTTTAAAATCAATTCAATTTCTTTGACTCTTTTGGTGTTTATAATCAATACAATTAAGACTACTTTGAAACCATTAAATCTATTAATCAATTATAAACTGATGGATAATAAAGAGAGTGACCCCTCGCCAGACATGTCTACTTTGATCCGTCAAAGAGAACACCACAAGAAGTCATTTGACATCATATCCAAGGCTTTGAAAATAGACGAAAAAATTGAAGACAAAAATATAGGTTTGTATTAAAGTTATGCCGTTTTTACTTCTGTTTACATTACTATTGAAATGCATTCAGTATTTGATTAAATCATTTAAAAAAAGAGATTTTGTGTAGAAATGGCTTCAAATCAATCAAATGTAGTGTTAATGAAAGGGTAGGCGTTTGTAATGACTTCCAATTCATTACTTTTTATTAGTTATATGAAAACCTGTTTAAGAGTTCATATAAGTTATCATTAATTTATGAATAAAAGAGAGTAAAGAAAGCAATTGAATGACAAAAATTGAGTTTATATTAAACTACTTATCAAATGATGTCTTCAATAGATTATTGAATTGAATGCTAAAGAATTTGTTTGCCTTCAGAACAAAAGCAAATTGTGATAGAGATGTATACCCGCGGTATGCGAGAACTCGAAGCGGGAATTGCCATCAATCTGACAGACATTCCAGGAGAGGACGGGGAGAGGGCCCGACGGCTTCAGCACAAAATGATGAATAATCTGGAAATGGTTAGCGAAAGAAGAGAGCGTTTGGGTTTGTCTTCATTTTCATTACACTTTCTCTGCTTTTGTATCGTTTGAGTGCATGTCTTAATAGAGCACTGCTTTCATAGATTGCATGAACAGAATATATGGACAGAGCTCTCATTTGCCACTCTTTAAAGAAGGAGACGACGACGAGAACACTGATAGTCAAATGACTGATGATTTTAAGCCGACTCTCAATAGACAGAATACATTCACACTGTTAGACCCCTCTCCGCATATTCCAAATAAGTCTGTTCTATCGAGTCTACAAGTTAGGGCTTCTAAGGGCACAGGTAGTCTGCTATTAGCACATCTTCATATGTTTCCTTTTTTTGGATTTCTTAAGCGATGATTTCATATGTATTTATTTATAGTGAAAATCGTCGCAAACGATCGAAAATTAATTAATAGTCAAATGAATAACAAACCAACAAAACCTCGAACTAATAGTTTGACAAAAGTGTCGAATATTTTGCGTTTCACTACAAACCAGGGCTCAAATATGAAGCCATTGCCAAAAGCAGTACCGAATAACGTGAAGCCAAAGCCAAAAGTTATTCCAAGCACTCCATCGAACTCTCCATCACTTCAATCAGTAGCCAATCCATTGACTCCAAACACACTTTTGCCTAAACTTTCAGCAAATTTTAAAGGAGTGGACAAAAAACTGGTCCAAAATATTTTGGATGAAATTTATGACAGAAGTGCTGACATTAGCTTTGATGGCATTGCAGGACAAGATGTGGCCAAACAGGTGACAAACAACTGTTTTAGCCTCAGATCTAAATCAAATGAATTTCAGGCACTCAACGAAATGGTCATTTTGCCCACAATAAGACCCGAACTATTCACTGGTTTGAGAGCCCCTCCAAAAGGGCTGCTTCTCTTTGGGCCGCCTGGAAATGGAAAGACTCTTTTGGTATATATTGTTATCAATTGTTTGGTTTATATTAAAATATGTTGTGTTTAGGCGAAAGCAGTGGCCACTGAGTCTAAGGCTAACTTTCTGAACATCAGTGCTTCGAGTCTTACATCCAAATGGTTAGGAGAGGGCGAGAAACTGGTCAGAGCCCTATTCGCTGTGGCCCGAGAGATACAGCCCACCATTATATTCATCGGTTAATATTAATGACAACACAATTGCAAACAATTGATTCAAATGTCTGTTTGCAGATGAAGTGGACTCACTGTTGAGTGAACGTCGAGAGAACGAACACGAGGCCAGTCGTAGGCTTAAGACTCAGTTCTTCATTGAGTTCGATGGTCTTCACTCCATGAGTGAGGAAAGGATTCTAGTAATGGGCGCTACAAATAGACCTCAAGAACTGGATGACGCGGCCCTCAGGTTTGTGCCCTCATAAGTGGTTCTGGAATTAAAATATTTGTTTGAACACCACTTTTAGACGATTTACGAAAAGGATTTACATAACTCTTCCTAACTATGAGACGCGAATCACTCTTTTGGGGAAACTGATGGCCAAACAGAACAACCCATTGTCACGAAGACATTTGGAACACTTGGCCGCTAAGACTGAGGGCTATAGCGGTAGTGATTTGACAGCTTTGGCTAAAGACGCAGCACTCGGACCCATTCGAGAGATGGAATTCGAAGAAGTGAAGACATGTAACCCCAAAAAGATGCGGTCAATCAATGTTCAGGACTTTGAAGAGTCTTTGAGGAGAATTAGGAAAAGTGTGGCCAACAATACGTTAGAAGCTTATGAAAAGTGGAATCAAGAGTTCGGTGACCTCTCGTTATAATTCTGTGAATAGAAATCATTGAAGTCTTTAAGTCATTGAGTTGTGGTCACAATATTCCAATTTATCGCTTATTTTAAGTATAGTCTATCAACAAATATATCGCCGTTTGAGTCAAGTTTTAGATTTTTAATCCATAAATGTTTTAAATATCAAAAGCAAATGTGATTTCGTTTATCTTTTTAATTAAATATTTCCGTTGAGAAACATATTTAGTGAGAGATTTATTCGTAAATAAATTTCATTTCATTATTTCCATTAATTGGAATTAGAATTGAGTTAAAACAATAAGCCCTACCCTTATGTCTATCCCTTATATGAAATGAATAAAAATATGAAAAATAATACTGTCCTTCGATGTTGTGCTGTCCTTTCAAATATACCTTCCGATGTCGATACAGCAACTCATCCCCTCATGGATTGGTAATCAGTGGTATATTTAAAGTGCAATCATTGGAAACAATTAGGTAAGCAGTGATTAGTCGGGAATAAAGCGAACGCTTCCTTAGACTGGTAACCATTAAATCCCTCAGAGAACAGACCCACGTGAGTATTTATATTTCATGATGAAAACCTTATTAAATGCTACCATTTAATAGCACCCTCTCCCGTTTCAGACACTTCTTACTGACTCTCTCTCTCATAAAATGTTTAAATTATTACTGAAATGTGTTTTTATTTAATTTCATACAATTAATGAAGTCTTTTGAAAGACTTATTGGTAACAAATTTAGTGCCTATTTATACAAATTAACACTAATTAACAAAAAGAACATTTGCTTCACGTCTTATCACATGATTTGTAATCACTTTCAACACTAAATTTGTTTGGATTTCCATTAAATTAATAGAATTTATGTCTTATTCGCGCCGTTCTCTCCGTTTGTGTTATTAATTAAATATTAGATTATTTGCATAATTATTGAGAAAATAATAAATCATTGACTGACTAGCGATCGATGCCTTCATTCGTTTAATTCTCATTTCAATGAATTAACTCAAAAATAATACTAAAATATATTGGATTTGAGAAGCATTTGATCTTTTGTTGCTTTGTTTCAATTCAAATGAATAATCGGATGACTTATTCGCTTTAGTGATGAAATGACCACAAAATTGGAATCTTTCGGCAAAATTGAGGCAAAACTAACCAAAAATAAGTGGTTTGAAAATAGGGGTAAAGAAAGGAAAATAAAATATTCATTAGATTTTGAAATTGAGATATGAATGGAAACTATGGTATAACCGATGAGCACATAATTGTGTGTAAACTCTGTTCGTATGTCTTTCTGTCTGTGGAGAGGACTGTCAGGACATACAAAGACTAGTAATGAACTAATGATTAAAAAATAATTATATTATTGAATCAAATAATTAGACTCTTATTATATATGAAGATAACGTCCGTTCGATGAATAACAGGAACTCAACATTAGATTTGATTCTAATTTCTCTCATAATTAACTCAAATAGAAATTTAAATCAGTTTTCAATGCATTTCATAATTATTGTATTTGAGGGCCGGTCTCAGACCAGTGGGCCGACAGTCAAACAACAGTACTGCTCCCGTCGTCCAACATCTCATTTACTTCAGCACCAATACTAGGACTCGGACTCGAAATCAATTGCATATTTCCCTGCATTTAATACAATCAGATTAGAGGACAGCCATCTAAGAGGGAGGACTCACCCATTTGCCGGGTCGGGCCCACGTACACACATAGCCCTCCTGACAGGCGGTGACAAAACAGTCTTCTCTGAAGACAAGTGAAGTGAGCCTCTCGTGTGCTATCTTTTTGCAGACCAGAGGCTCTAGAAGTGGCACTTCGTCGAGACGGGGACAGATCGCTGTCCCGAGCAGTCGGTTAGGGTCGTCGATCAGTTTAGAGCTATGACTGGCTTTGTTTACACTATTTTTCTCACTATTACGAGAACCTAAACTAAAGTTTCGTTTGTGTTCTTTCCTATCACTCGTTGTGTTTTTAATCACGTGATTAGTGGCCACAACATTGCCGTCGGCGGACACACTGTTCTCTTTGGGCACACAATTAGCAATTTGGACGTTATTTGCTTTGGGAGTGTTATATGCGTTGCCGCCGGCAATCACACCAGACAACTGAGTTGACGGACTGTGCAATAGTATACTAGTCCGCGACCGACCGACCGGTTGTTTAAGAACGTCATCAGTTAAGTCCCACAGACAGATATGAGTGTCCTGTCCCACTGACCCGAACCTATAGGACGTAATATTGTTTGAATGCGTCGATCGGCTGTTCAATCGGTTTAAGCTGCCCGATGTCGACCGCGAAGTGCTCGCAGACCGACTGTGAACACCTGTGCCGATAGTGTTGGATGTGGTCTCAGCCGTGGAGTTGGCATTTGTCGCACAATTGGACTGTTGAGCACTGTTTATGTCGTCTTCACTTCCACTTAAGTCGAAGTGTTCGCTATAACTGGTTGTGAACGGATCAAAGGTCACGACACTAACCCATGACTTGTGGCCCTGACCTCTGGCCACTACCCGCTTCTCAGCGTAAGACCAGACGGTCACTAAGTCATCCTCCCCTCCCGTCACCACAAACTTATTGTCAGGACTCCAACAAACACAGAGTAGTCCTCCGAAGTAACTCCTCATTCGACCGATCAGTTCCATTGTGTCATAATTGAAGACTCGGAGGAACCCGTCCTGACTCACAGTCGCTAAGTATTTACTACACGGAGAGAACTCAAACTCATTGAGTGAACCCTCGCCTATAACCCATCGGAATATAGGATTCCGAGTGCTTTTCGTTTTGCACGTAAACACTGAAAATCCGTCGCCCTGTTTGAACAGTTGGTAGTGAGGAGGTGTTGTCCCACAGGGCAGGTCCTCCTTATAGACATACATCTGTCCACTACTATGCGAAACGATGAAAAAATTGGCCGAATTGGGTAACCATTTAAGACAAGTGACCTTTGATTTGTCTATTAATCTCTGTTCGGAAAAACAAATCAATTAATTGATTCATAGTTTAAGTGATTGAATGGAAGACCTCTTCGTTATATAATTTACTCATTTCTTTCTTAATGGGATCAATGAGTTGTATTTGTCCGGCAGAGAAACCCACCAAAAGGTACACACAATCGGACGCAATGTTTGATGAATTGAAGTCATGACACGTCGGATACGTCCCCTTATATACCCGTTTGTCCACAGGTTTCGTCAAATCGGCCGCCTTTTTGCCATAAAACACATTAATTATGAATTGGAGGGAAAGGCAATAATTTGGTCGCAATTTGAATGGCTTTGAAGGGATTGCATACCTTTTTGACGCCTTTATAGGTATAGATGTATAGCTCTCGGCCCACATTAAAACAAATGCGGTCAGAGGTGGAGCTGTTTGGGGAACCATTGCTGTTGTCGCTGGTGTTGCCATTGATTGTGGTGACGAACGACACTTTGACGGCTGTGTTGTTGGTCTGAGTGGTATACCCCAAACGGTTAGGTCTCGAGTATTCGGCTGAAGTCATGAGTTTGTAATATCCCTCACGAGTGACAAATTGTGTCTTAATATCGTTATTATGAACTGATTCGCACGCAATCGAAGCCATTTTGAGGTCAAATAAGTGGATGGATGTCCTCTTTGGACATCACTGACACACTTGGGTTGAGACATAAGTCATCCAATGTTTAGATTCATTACAATCCATGAGTTGATTACCAAAACTTGTGTTCAGTCGGTATTTGTTTACTTTTTCTTTGATTTCCTTTCCTTTTGTGCCACCGATTGGGTAGAAGTGAATATATGGTGTGTCTGTCCTCTCACTCACCACTACTTGAATCCTCCCATCAATGAGTTGTGAATCAGAACCAAACAAATACTAAATTATAGCAAAAATTTGAACTCATTTTGATTTTGAGTCAATCATAGCATTCAATGTTTGATAAGTGAATAAAAGCCAAACAGAGAGTCAGTCCTCTATGGCTCAGACATCGATACTATTGACCGGCACTTCGATACCATCGACAGACAACTTTCCCACTCACTTCCTCAATCAATCAACCAAGTTCAATCAATGAGAAACCACAATACAAATCACTAAAATAACAATCAAATTACTAGATTAAACAAATGTAACTAACAGTCAATCTCCACCTTGGTAGTTATTACCAACAACTATTCAAACCATATCAGTGTTCATAAAGGCTTTCATTGCAATACCTCTTAAAAACAATTTAATATATATTTAAGTTTTAACTTATTATTTGTGAAATAAAATGAGTTATTATTATAATTTTAATTGACTTAAAATAATACTTTAAAATCAATTTAAACAAATGATTGAAAAGATTAAAATACTTTTCAAACACTATTATCGAGAACTTTAAATCACATGACTTTAAAGCATGTCTTTTATTGCATTGCTTTGAAATTTTATTTAAAACCCAAATAAACTAATGATTTAATGATAAATAAGCAATATTCTAATAACCTTGCTCATTTGTTATGACTATAATTTTATTTGACTTGACAGTAATTGCAAATCACTGGTTGATCTGAAGAATGGGTGGAAATAAGCGAGTTAAAATCAAACGAAAGCTCAAATCAAAATTGGGTTCAATCGACAAAAAACAGAGAAAACATTTGTTAGACTTCGGAGAACAGCATCCGATCGATGATGAAGACAATGGCGGCGCTCAAGATATCAATGGTTTGTAATGGGATTAATGTATTGTTTTAATGTATTTGGTTGTTGATAGATCATTTGGACAATAAATTTGTCAAAAGAGTTTATTTGAATGAAACTCAAGAATCAGACCAAACGAAAGCTAATAAATCGATGAAAACAATTGAATCGTCGAGTGATGAGAGTGAAGACGACAACGAATACAAACAACTTCTTAATTGGTATTCATTTGTTACTACTTTAGCCAAACATTTCTATTATCTCATATTTGTTTCCATTATTTCATAAAGTTTTGCCACAAAATCAAAGAATTTAAAACCGGATTTGAGCTCTGATTCAGAGGATTCTGAAGATATCGAACAAACCATCGATAAGAAGGAATTGGAGACAAAAATTGAGACCTCATTGGAGACCACTTCAAGACTATGTGACCAATCATTCTCTATGGAAGCTATCGATCAAATGGAAGCCCTTGAAGTCGATGACAAAGAAGAGGACGAATTGATTGTAGACAAAGACAAGGAACGACCTAACGATCCCTTTTCCGTACATTTCGATCGAGAGTTGGACGCCTCAGACATCGAATATCTGAGTAAAAACCCTAAAAAGATAACCAAAAATCACGAATGGAATCAAATGAAGAAAATTATTGAAATAATTAATGAAAATTCAAAATATAATTCGAATTCAATTGTTTTGAAGCAAAAGATAGAAAATTGTTTCTTAAAGAATGTGATTATTGAGAATCTGAGTAAAACTCTTCTCACTTCAAACAACAGCCAATCATCGGATTTAAATGGATTTCAATTTGAGTTATTGTCGGCTATCAGTGAATACAATGACTTGTTGTTCACCGAAAGAAACTTCAATAATGGAGAAGATATTCGACTCATTTATAGCATTCATGCTCTCAATCACGTCCTTAAAACGAGGTCTCGAATACTGCACCACAACTATAAAATAAGAAATCATATATCGGCTGACGAAGAATTTAGAGATCAGGGCCTCTCTCGACCCAAAGTCTTGATTTTAGTACCCTTTAGGGACAGTGTCTTAAGAATTGTTAAAATACTTATAACTCTTATGTTTGGCGACACAAAAGATAAATCAGAAAAGAAGGCGAATGTAATGAATGCCAAACGCTTTTTTCAAGAGTTTAATCCGGAGGAAGAGGTGCCTAAACTTCACAAAAAGCCTGAGGACTATGAGTTGACTTTTGCCGGAAATATTGACGACTCGTTTCGTATTGGAATTTCAGTGACCAAAAAGAGTCTTAAACTCTATTCAGACTTCTACTCATCGGACATAATAATTGGTTCGCCGCTCGGCCTCCGAATGATAATCGGTTCCGAAGGCGACCGCCAAAGAGAATACGATTTTCTCTCTTCAATCGAAATGGTTATTATGGATCAGACGGATGTCTTTCTAATGCAAAACTGGGAACACATTCTTCATTTGATGAAATGCTTACACTTAACTCCCACTGAAAGCCGAGGCGTCGACTTCTCAAGAGTACGGATGTGGACATTAGAGGGATGGCAGAAATACTACTGTCAACTATTGCTTTTCTCTTCGATAGCCGTCCCCACAATAACCGCATTTTTCAATAAGTTTTCCCACAATTATTGCGGAAAAGTTATTACGAAAAACGAAATCAATTCATCAAAAGCTTCGGTAAACAGTATTTACATTCAATGTCCGCAAATCTTTCAGCGCTTTGACGTCACATCTCTGTCCACGAGTTCGGACCAGAGATTTGACTTTTTCGTGTCCACAGTTTTGCCCAAATTTAGAGACAAACTGATGGGACGGACAATGATTTACATTCCGTCGTATTTTGATTTCGTTAGACTTAGAAACCATTTTCGTAAAGAAGAGATAAACTGCACTCAAGTGTGTGAGTATACAAAGGAGGGCAAAGTGGCCAAAGCCCGCAGTATGTTCTTCAATGGGGGCCGACATTTCCTTCTATATACAGAGCGCTTCCACTTTTACCATCGCTATAAAATCAAAGGCATTCGACACTTGATTTTTTACGAATTACCGAATTATCCCCACTTTTACAGCGAATTAATTAATTTAATGCATATCTCAATGCAGGGAAAGAAGTTCTTCGGAGACTACAGTTCGATGTCCTGTTCTGTCATTTATAATAAGTTCGATGCCTTACAGTTAGCCGCTATTGTCGGCAATCAAAAGGCCGGACAAATGTTGCGGTCGTCCACTTCTGTCCATATGTTTGTTACTGAAACCAATTAATAACATAATGTTTTCATTAATTATGAGTTAATTTTACGTTCATTTTGTTAATGAAAATGAATAAAAAGTTTGTGTAATAACTGAAGACAAAACACTTTATTTAAAAATCTGATTAATTATTTTGATAACAATTATACGATTCATTCTGTTCTTTAAGTTCGTATGTCTTCCCTATTACTGGATTTGGTCTACAAATACATTCTTCAAATGAATTCCACTTCTTATCAATTTAGTGTGATTCGTGAGCGCACAGAATATTTCTTCTTATATAAAATTACCGCAAAATTATTACAATTGCATTCAAATTTCAATTAATCAGAATTTGTAAACCAAATCCTTTTGAGCCAAACCGACATTTGTTAGACTTTTGGTAAACTCTTAACTAAATCTAATATAAACTAAACTAACATTTGTTACAGAAATTGGACAAAAGGAATGTAAAGTGAATTCGCCATAAAATTAGTCCTCAACTCAAACATAAAAGATTGTAAATAATTGTCTTTAAAAAAAACATTACGAATACAGAGATCATAATTAGCGACAATTAGTGGACAGCGCTTGGAATAGACGTTAAATGGGATATAACCCAAACAACAGAAAGACCTACAAACCTGTGAAACGCATCACTTTTGAAACGCTCGCCTAACCTGACGACCAAACAAATCATTTGATAGCAAAAGTTGTTTGATCTAGATTGTTTATTAGACGGGAAATATATTAAATTATGTTGAGGTGAGACGTTTCACAAGTTTGTAGGTCTTTAGAAAAATCTACTCTAAGCCCATATATACCGGTATTTCACGTCTAATAATAAACTGGTTATACATTTGTTACAAATGTTTGCTTCGAATTATTAAAGAATTGTTTTTCTATAATACAAAAGAAAGAGTAAACTGTATTCAAATGGAATTATAGTCTCCAAGTCTGGCGCTGGTAGTAGTGGTCAGACTGCGTGAGTGTTGGCGTCGAACAACTTTGACCTGCGATTGCTTTTTATACTTCTTTTCGTCACAAGAGTCAGACGTATCGATACCCGAATCAAAATCATTGCCGTTTTGCGTCGTTTTTTGAATCACAGTTTTGTCACATTTGTAAGCAATCGATGTCTTAATATCACTGGAATTGTCTTCACTTTTGTTGGCAATCATATCAGGTTTAGGTTGTGTTATGCTCTCCACAAGGGATTGCTTTGAAAGGCACGTTATCTCTTCTGGTTTATCAGTTCTGGCACTTAATTCGTTTGTTTTGTTTAGCGATTCCAATGATTTCCTTCTATTTTCGATCTCCTCAACAGTGATATCGCAAAATGATTGCAGAAAGTCGTCGACGCCGTCATAGCCTTCAATAAATAGTCCAACGATTAGATTACTGTCCACTTATTCACATCAATGACAAGAATGAGTGGATATATACCTGGGAATGCGTTCATATCAATGATAGCAAAGCGACCCGTCTTATTGTCGATAATAACATCGATTCCCAACAAAGAGAGTCCCAACTTATTGGAGATAATGCTTACAATTCGGTCCAGTTTTTCCTTTTCTGGTTCGCGCTTCTCATAACACATGTCATCGTTTTCATCCAATTCAGTCAAATCTGAGCTACAGTTAGGTTTAGAGATGTCGTGACTATCAAAGAACACGGGCTCACAGTCGGTGTCTAAACAGATACCATCCCTTTTATTTGTTAGCCATTGGTTCACAGGATTACCTCCACATTTGAAGTTCTTAAGCGATGGTCTTTCGATGACATAATATTTATCTTTGATCAGGAACAATTTAAAGAGCCGGGCGTTGTGGTTAATGAAAGACTGTGCGACACAGGGCGGGCGTATTGTCTTGAGTCCAGATTTTCCAAAAATCAAGAACATCTGAATATGATTTGTTGATTAATGAGTGGATTCATTGAATTTGAGGTATACCTGATGTGCAGCAGTGGTTCCGTGTGCCACAAGTGGTTTGCAAACTAAACAACATTTCATTTAATTTGGAAAAGAGTTGAGTCGTATTACAAACCGAAAGGAAAGGTGACGTTCGCCTCATTTAATTTCTCGAGGTTTTGGTTGACATCAGTTGTGGTCAACTCGACAAAAGTCGGAGTAAACACTCCGTCTGTAAGCGATTCGAATAATTTACATATTATTCAAAAATCAATGACAAAGACCTTCAGCCAATTCGCTGTCATCTATCAGTTTGTACTGACGGTATCTGTCCAGTAGTTTGCGGACATTCTCTAACGGGTCCAAAATGATAGTCTCCGGGTGTCTGTTCACATAGTCCTTCAAATAGTCAACGATTGAGTAAACAATTAAAAATCAGTTCAATTCTAATCAATTTTGATTTATAACTTCACTACAAGTGTTTCATATTCTGATAGAATGCATGAATTGATTTGAATTACAAATTAATATGATTTGCATCCAATCAATGAATATTTGGGAAGAAAAGTGAGAATCGGTTGAGATTTGAGAAACAACTCCAATATTACTCGGAATCAAATAAAAGAATTTCATTGAGTTTTGTTGCAAAACAAGATATCAATTCTGGGAAATGAGGGGAAAAAGAAAATGAGAAAATATTTTTCACGTCTAGTCATCAGAATATGAGATTTGTTTAGAAATAAATTGAATTTAACTTTAGTTAAAGTAAACGCTTTACGAGTTTTTGCGCACTTATTAGAGATAAAAAAAGTGTTTAAATTTGAAAGACGTGATTGAATTGAATGGTATTCTGTACTCAATTCATGCATTGAATGATTAATTTAATTAAATGTGGAACGACTCCAACCAAAGAACATTAACTCTCTTTAAGTAAACACTGATATAACAAACCGTAGATAAATAAATAACATATTCTTTGGCCAAAAAATTGTTAAAATTTTGCTCATTTAGTACTTATAGGAGAATATAATTATAGAGAAGTGATTAAAAACAATTCACTTATCACTCAAATGATAACCACTTATATTCTCATCTAATTTAGACTTTTGGAGGATATTTGCTACAAATTGAGATAATTTGGCGAATCCTCCCATAAATGCACTGAAATTCAATTTGAAAATAAAATACAAACAAACGATAATTTATAGGCCAATGAAAAGCAGACAAAACTATCAATTGTTTTGACTGAAAATCAAATTGATTTGAAGTGAATCCAAATGAGATTCACTGCAATTAACTTCTAATTGGGAATCATATCCAGAGGACACCAAATGGCGATAAGAAAGACATTGAGACAAAGGGTGTTAAGCCTTACTTCAAAGAGTTTTATTTGGATTTGAGCCGATTTGTCCGACTGTTCCGCTTTGACCATAACATCGGACAACTTATGAATGATGGCGGCGAACGGCCCCTGAGGTTCCAGTGGTCCACTCAAATCAAGTTTAATGAGTTGGAAGCCCTTCTTTTTAAAGCATTCCTCCAATTCGTTGACATTGATTTTCTGGCACTTCTTTTCGCTCCACCAAAAGCCCACTTTATTTGACATTTCCATCAAATGGTTGACACGAATTGCAATTTGTAATCAAATCAAAGCGAAGACAGTTGTCCTCAGTTTTCGTTAACTCATCTTTAAAAACATGTCTTCACTGCAATCAAAGTATTGATTGGTTAAGACATCACTAACTAATCACAGAAATGAATATATGTTTCAAACTTTGACTTACATTCAAATTGGGGCCAAATATGTGACGAAAAGTGATCACTACTTAAACCAATTGAATAGAGAGTCGGATATTTGATGGCAAACAAAATTCAAAGCTATTGATAAACAATAAAATAGTGTAGAAATTGAGACAAATATAAACTGGATTTAAGATTAAATAAAAAGTGGTGTAAAAGCAGTGAATGTGTGAACAGAGTGTTGTTGTAGTGCTTATGAGTGCGTCAGTAATAAACATCTCTCGATAGGCGTGACTCACATTCAACGCGTACTCCAATCAAAACAAACAGTGCTTCCAATCACAGCATTGCTTTGCATTATTGATTCGCCAGAAAATCCTGATCACAACAAACCCTAAATTATAGGTGTGTGCAATTTTGTGCAGTTGTAGTCATGACAGCAAAAAGCTTTAATATTAGAGATCCCAAACGACTTGACAATCGTCATA
>JAQIWF010000993.1:0-14113 GCA_034694965.1 Ceratozetes gracilis | reverse complement strand
TTTTTAATATGTTTATAAAGATTGTAGAATTGAATCAAATTGATTTAAGAACCCTGGAATGGCTAAAATGACCTCGTATATTCAGACTTTAATAAATTAGTTGTTGTCATAACAACGGACATCATTCTGTAATAAGCGCGGAATAATTACCTCAGGTTTTAGAACATAGTCTGCCATCTATTGAGTAAAGAATATATTAAAGTAGTGTTCAGTCAAATAGTGAGTGACATCTCTCTACACAAAAAAGACTATTTTTTCGTTTTCGTCATTTTTTCACTCAATAGATGGCAGACTATGTTCTAAAACCTGAGGTAATTATTCCGCGCTTATTAAAGAATGATGTCCGTTGTTATGACAACAACTAATTTATTAAATTCTAAATATATGACAAAATGGTGTCCAGTAGTTATGACAACCGCCATATAAATTGGTTTTATGCACATTAGATGTCAGTCTCTGTTATTGTGTTTATTGATTTGGCGGTCAATTAGAAGCGTTTCTCTCGACTATCGGTTC
The DNA here is from genome assembly GCA_034694965.1 of Ceratozetes gracilis. Taxonomy (NCBI): domain Eukaryota; kingdom Metazoa; phylum Arthropoda; class Arachnida; order Sarcoptiformes; family Ceratozetidae; genus Ceratozetes; species Ceratozetes gracilis. Next base: position 13,597 of record JAQIWF010000993.1, on the reverse strand, counting down.
ATCCATTGTTTGAACTTTTAATGACACAAAATATTCAATAAAAATCAATTCATTTTACGAATAGTTTATTAAATCAGAAAATGTCTTAAACTTTAAGGCAGGGGTTGGGGGAGGAGTAGGGAATACCCCTCTACTGAAAATATCACTCATTTTAGATCAAAAATACATTTATTAAACAATTATTTAATGAAATACAAGGAATTCATAGTTTTTATCTTAAACTCTGACCCCTAATGACTCGGATTGGCTGAGAGGCCGACACTTTCAATCACTTCTTGTCTGTCCTTATGATGAGCTGCCTTTCCGTCAGAATGTGGTTTAAAGTAGTTGTGGTCTAAAAGCCATGTATTAAACTTATCAATGGTTGAGGTACTGGTCCGGGGATAGACATCCCTTCCGACCCCTGCAGTCACTAAATACTTGAAACACTCTTCCTTTTTATACCACTCCTTAATTGTCACTCTCTTTCTAATAGGAGTGAAGTACTCCTTCACTAGTCTTTGGCTGAAATCAATTTCAATGACATCGAGAATACGGCGAACACCTGTCCTCTTACTGCGCACAGGTATGTATGGGTAGAGTGCGGCCTCTCTCGTCACCTCAAACCGGCATTTAGTGAAGTGAGTGAAGACAGTCTTAGTTTTGCCGAAAGCCCTCCTATCGATCCGTCGGATAAAAGTGGGAATCACTCGACGGACACCATTCGTGTACTTAACCTCTCTTTGGGGGTAAACAGTGATCACATGAAGACGTCTTTTCTCATGAGTTCCACTCATTCTCATCGATATTTTGGCACAAAATCTAAAAATTAGTCCAATTTTTACTCGTTTTTCATTCAAATTGATTTCATTTGAGTTTTAATTCAGTGGGAAATCCAATGATTTTACTTACAGTCAAACCCCGTTGTAATCGACCCCCGACTGCATAACACACACAGTTTTATAATCCTATTCCTGAAACAAGTAATTAATATTATAAATGAGTTAAATTTAAGTCTAATATTATAAACTTACCAAGTTAATCAATTTTATTTTGCCAAAATATGCTCAACAGTAAATGTGCTGATGTAACTTGCTTCAGTTAAAACGTAAATAATAAACAGTGATGCAAGGTTAGTTAGAAACCACTAACTGCTTGTTAAATTAATATAAGTTAACTGGTTTTATACATGCGCAAACTTTCAAATAAAAGGTGATGAAACATATCACGACATCTATAGTTACTTGTTACTATAGATTTAAACATAACCTTATCTCTAGTGTTGGGTTGACCTGGTTTGGACTTTTACCTAAGTTTTCATAATAAACAGGTAACTTAAATACTAGTTTTTTACACTTTTGACGTCATGGCATGCGTAGCGCCACACTAAGATACGTAACTTTGACGCCAATGACCCGGGTTCAAATCCCACCTTTTCCCTCTTATTTATTTCTTATAAATAATAGTATGACCTTGTTTAATCTTAATTTGTTTCATAAAAAGTGGGCTATTCATGGTCCTAAAATCAGAAGATTCATGAAAATGATGGCGAGAATTGGTAAATGTCTAAATTGCATCCTGCACTTATGGAACTTCATCTCTTGCCTAGTTTAATTTGAATAAAGTAATACGATGACCAAGGAGGGGTGGTTGCGCAACTGGTAGAGTCTTCGCCTAGATAAACAAGTTACACAGGGTCGATTCTGTGCGAGGTGACCTCAAGGGAATGCACAGCTCCGGACACTTCTCATTGTATTGGAAATCAGCTTCAGTTGAGTACATCTGACAATTGTGAGTCTTAACAATATATTCAATTCAAATAAAGGCTTGGCCATTTTTTTCATCGTTGTAATTTTCATCATTAACATGTTAATTGAACAAATAAGCTTGGTGAAGTATGTTTATTGATACAAATACATACATAACATACAAAATATTAATACCAAACATCAAAATACAAGTTTATAAGGAGTTTAATCACATTCTCATCATTCTATATAAACAGAGATGACCAAGGGGGTCCTTACATATTAAATAAAGGTATTTTAAATATACAAGATATACAGTCAACTCAAATAAAATGAGTAATCAAATGATGGACTGATTTCAAGCATGAAATCTACAGAATTGTCTCATTCGTTGAATTTCTGGTCCCATTAACCGCTGAATATCGTGAGGAGCACTCCCTGTGCGCGGCAACAGTAGCCGTATAGTTATTATATAGGAAGAGGTCAGCAAAGGTGTTCCGGAACTGTTTGGACATTCCACAGTAAATGGCAAAATTGATGGGATAGGACAGAATAATAAAGAAGTTCGTGAATAGGATTGTAGTGTTTAGGGTGTCATATGGCACCAGATCAATATTGACTGTATTCTGTGCCACATGTAGGAGTGTGGTCACCGCCAGTGGTATCTCCAGCATCAGAAAGACACTGACGATCACTATTAGCATAATTGTGGTGGAGTTGGAGTCCCGGAGTTTAATGCATTCGGACTTTCGGTTCTCATTGAAGAGTTTCTCCCGTTTTCTCTGCGCTCTCTTCAGTGCTCTGAAGAGCAATACGTTTAACTGGACTAACAGAGCACAGGGACCGATGTGCACAAACACTATCCGGAATCCAAAGTATATTATGAAATATGTGTCCTCTCCTATGTGATCGCTAACCTGCAAATAGAAGATTGGTCAATTTTATAAATAGACTATGGGTGCTTTTCAAGGATGAATATGGGGCTGAAATTCCCCTTGTTACAAAGAGTAATTTTTATTAATTGTATCGGGATTTGGTCAAAATTTTAAATAACCCCTATCCAGGGATGTGCAAGGTTGGACAATTCTAGGGGGGGGAGATTTTGGTCAAATAGGATTTAACAAAAAGAAACAAGAAAGTAACATTTCTATCTTGGTCATATCTTAAATAGAATAATTTGCATTTAATTAAAATATCATTGTTTCTATTTGTACCCCTATCTGGTCATACCATAAAAGGTCAGTGAAATAGGTTTGGGTTTCAAAAATTGATTTCTCAACAAATTATTTGCTTTTTTCAATTAAATCTTCAATCTCTGAATGAAACACTAGACGAGGGAAAACTCATGAGTAATGATCAAGATCGAATAAATCAATACTACTTGATTGGATGATAAAATCATTTCCTCAATTATTTTTGATCAATTCTTTAAATTACATAGGTAATCACAAAATAACTATATAATTAATTGTTTAATACAAATGTATCATGGATGATCAAGCACAACTCCGACAGGGGATAAAGGATTAGGGTAGGGATGGGCAAAAGGGGAGGTCTAGCCTAGGATTTTGAAACCCTTAACATTAACAAGGTCAATAGATAAGATTTAGGTCTATTCTTCAAATACCAGGGGGGATATATTGTTTCAATACTCCCCATTAATGGGAGATACCATCGTATCATAATCTTAACTGATTGCTAGTTTACCACATAAACTAGCATGATAATCTTCAATATTATTTAATTAATAATGTAGGAAGAGATACAAAAAAAATTATTATTTAATAAAATTTTCTCATTTTATTAGACAAATATTCCGAAGAATACGATTTCAATGCAATTATAATAATTTGAATTTCGAGACTCATATCTGAATAATAGAAATGAAACTCAAATAACAAATTCAAAGAAAAAGATATTTCTTTCGATTGATTTCCTCTGAAAAAAAGTCATGAAATATAAAACGTGTTTTTCGTGGATATTCTCGAATATAATATTGATTTATATCTCGAAAAAGCGATGAAAATTGAGAAAAGTTTGTGAAAAAGAGGCCAAAACTGAGGACAAACCCATTTTGCTGTTTCAAACTGACAGCCCGTCCGCCGGGAGTTATTCCATATGAAATCGACTGATGTATAGTCTCTGTCGGCAAATCTGGTCGACTGATGAATGAATGCCATTATGAATATGAGAACCATAGCTCTGCACACTCTGGGAACTGTGCACCAGGTCCTCGCTGTCGTCAAATGGCACACATATATGTACCTGAAGAGCAAAATAAAAGCGTCAAAATAGAACGCAATGTCATTCAGTCATTTCTGGATTAAAGGGGATATCCAGGGGGTACTCAATTGACTCAATATAAGTAAGAATATTCTTAATTAATTCTACAAGAACAAATTATATTACCAAAATTTAAGATATATAAAGAAAGGTCAAAATAATTGTATCTAGTTATATTTAGACCTTGATATTAACTGGAAATGTAAGCATACCCTTGGTTACTAGTGATAAAAGGCTTTTGCACTTTGAGTTAAACTCTGGGTTTTGGGACTTATTTTTCTTTGGCTTTCGATTGAAATAAATGTCTTATTTTAGGGACAAATTCGACAAAAGAATTAATCAAAAGATATGTACTTTTCGTTATAAATACAATCGATATATCATTTCTTGTCATTAGTTAATAATAGGATTTCACATAACATTTACAATATTTTTCTTATTATATATAACTAATAAAAATTACAGTCAAAGCTCGTTATAAAATCAGAGAAGAATTAATGCTTAAAAGCTCCTTTCAAACCTTGGTTTTTATTAATTAAAATGTGATTGCTCAAATTACTTATTAGTTAATACTGCCTAGCTTGTAAATTCTATTAATTAACTTGGTAGTATTTGACAAGACTGTAATATTCTTGGTATATATTCGTGATATAAATGAATGCCATCGAAGAAAATGTTTGCTATTATTTAATATGAATGAGAAATAAGAGAAAAAACAATAAATTATTATTTATATTAAGCATTAAAGTGTTTGCAACACATAATCACAACATAAATAACCCTGGCTAGACATTCCCTAATGTCATTTCAACACGAACAAAATTTAATGGCCATTGACATTTAAAATCTGATAAGAAAAAAAATAATTTACTCCACCATAATTAATCATTTACTGCCGGTGGCATTCGTGAACAAAAGAATAGTAAATTAAATTGCTCAATTCACAAATAATAACAAGATAAAAATAATCAAACTTAGGAGCTTTCAGGATAGGCAAAAGATCGTAGTCGTTTTGAAAGAAATGTGACAAGGTATGAATAATATCTCATTAAATAAAATAGCTAATCAAAATAAAGAATTAATTATTTTGAAATTTGACTCAGATCAATTTAGTAGAAATTAGGTATTTATGGGAAAATGCACCTTGGTATCCTATTCCTAATTGAAATTTGTGGTAAACAAAAACGCAAATTTGAATAAAAATTCCTAACAATTCTAAAAATAAGTAAAAAGGATATAAATTCATATTAATTATGAAAAGATGGCATTTGTGAGAACAGACCACTACAGAGCGCACAGACATCCGATTGTATTATCAAAAGTAAAACCTGTTGATGACAGCTAATTAACTCGCATTCTGTAAAAAACAACACTGGACTCATTTCGCTAAAATTATCAGGTGTCATTTCCAATTAAGATCAAAGTTAGCCAAGGGTGGGAAAATAGACAATATTTCGCCACAAAATTTTTGATATCCCCCCCCCCTGTGGCGGAGCGAAAATTTAACTTTATAATTTTAGGCAGATTCTACGTCTGTATAGAAATTTTGCATTAAGGTGGGAAACTCCTTGATGAAAAATTTGAACTCCCCCTTCCCTCACCCCGGCGTCGCCGAGTTTGACTATTCCTGATTAAGATCGACTTAAACACAACCACTTGAAATATGCATTAAAGTTGATAGATACTGACCTCTGTCCTGCGAGGAGTAATGTTAACCAAATGGAGGCAGTGTGAAAGAATGCGGGGAACACCTCAACCATTATATGGTAGGCATAGCAAGCAGTGGGCGGGTAGAGAATCTTGGCATGATTGCCAAAAGTGTACATGTAGAAATACCATGGCGCTGGAAAGACCAAGGTTAAAAGATCGGCGATTGCCATGGCTAAGAGGACGAGGTTAGTGGGCGTTCGCATATGAGTCTGGGCTAACACTATCACAATCAAAGTGTTGGCAACGATTGTGATTATGAGAAGAAAGGGTAGAATATATCCGAAGAGAACGACCGCATACTTGTAAGGCACGTCTTGAGTCACATTCACCAGAAATTGTATTTCAGACCTAAAAGTAAACACATATTAGTCTAAGAAATAATCGCATATTTATAGCAAGATAAACAATAAAATATCATCATAGGAATTTATGCTTTTATTCTTGTATAAGAGTCTGACATATAGTCTGCAAGTTTATATCGTTTTTTCAAGTCGTATAAAATTGATATCAAAGTCAATAATTCCAGTAAATAGTATCATGAAAAGGGAAAATAAAGCAAAATGCTCTCAGTCTAAAATACTTGGGTAAGCAAGGTGAATGGCAACAAAATATGTAAACAAATGTTATTATACAGAGTCAGGGTCACGAAACATTATAATCTGGAACCATTAAAAACATTACCATTGACAAACCACTTTATTATGAACTGGTTAATAAATTATCACCTAAAAGGATATTATTGCAATGTTTTTAACTTAAACTACCTTGCTCATCATAAGCTTATCTAATGGAGTATTTCTGTCAAATATAGCAAAAGATAGTTTCGACTGATTTTTGATATAAAATATGATTTTAAAAAGAAATAGGATTTGAAACTCAACTCAAACTTTAAACAAATAAAATCAATATTATATTCAATGCCAACGGCTATAAAAGCAGATAAATGCAGTGTAAAATGAGTTTCAATTGAGCTGGACACTATCACACTCAATTTACAAATGGACTTATCTTCACATAAAAGGATAATTTTATCCTTAAGTCAAATATAACCCTATTTTTAAGTTTTAAAAGTATCAAAACTTTCTTAGAAATAAAACAAAAATTAATCTCATTTTCTAGACATAAAATGGAATTTTTAAATTGCTCTAGACACAATTATTATTGGATATTTCTAGGAAGAAATTATGACAAAAGACTTCACTCAAAAAATATTAAATCGCTTAAAAGCTTAATTAATTTTAAATAAAATAATTTTGTAAAGTAAAATGATTTGCTGATAAGGGGCTGTTCATTTATTACATACGCAGTCTGGGAGGGGGAAGGGGGTCCAGCCAAAGTGTACGAAGTGTTTGACTCCATAGGCATTATTATTACTAAAATCTATGTTTTGCGTATTAAGGGGGGAGGGTGGTCTAGAATTTGCCAAATTTTGCGTACGTAATAAATGAACAGCCCCTAAACTGAATAAGTTTCTTATGGCCAGGAATACATATAATTTTGTTAAAATGTTTGTTTTCCATCCCCTACAGGCTTAACAAGAATCTTAATTAAGTTTATACGAAGGACAATTTATTTTTTCAAAGATTTATTTTAGCCTTTATATGGAATCTTAAAATTTCTATAAAACTTTAATTAAAATAAATTCTTAAATATCTTGTTCTATCAATTGAATTAAGTCAGACAATGTGTAAAATTAGAAAATTTTCTTTCTGTATAAAACCCATTACAGTATAAACACAATTAAAATACTGTTTATTGAATGGAGAACTAGTTTTACCGTCAATTTTGTTGTTCACTTAATTAACTGTTTTATTCTGTGCTATTCTGTGCCTTCGATCGGCAAAACCTAAAGATGTTTTGCCATTCAGAGGCTTTTAGACAAAAATCAATTCTCGAAAGTATAGACACAAAGAAAGAAAAGAAAATAAAAGTAAAATAAATTTCTTGGCAAACATTGAGACATAATTTTCATAGAATCACTATAAAAATATCAAGATCAAACATAATCCTTGATGTTTTTCGGGATTGTTCGGCTAATATTTCAAATGGTTATGAAAAATTTCAATCTTTATAATAAACTTGGAATAGACTCTCAGAATTTAAAACCCAGAATATGTCAAAAGCATTCGCCACATAAAAAATTGGACTTTTATTCAATATATTCGAAATGTTTTCCACTCTTTTCATGATTCAAATCATGACTTTCACTCCATTTGTTACTTAAGAGAGAGAGAGAGAGAGAGAGAGAGAGAGAGAGAGAGAGAGAGACAGAGAGAGAAGGGAAGATAGAAGAGGAGAGGGAGAGCGAAAGAGAGCGAAAGAGCGAAAGAGAGAGAGAGAGAGAGAGAGAAGAGAGTTAGGGAGAGAAAGGGAGAGAGAGAGAGAAGGAGAGAGTTAGGGAGAGAAGGGGAGAGAGAGAGAGAGCACAGGCCTCGAATTTCAAGTGATTGCTTAGAAACTGATCCTTTCTTACTACTCGAAACATAAATTGGATGCATTGGACTTATGATTGCATTTTTTTATTAGCAAGATTACTAATAACGGCCAGACATGTGACTAGAACAGAGATGCTAAAGTTCCTTTGGTCAAGAGGGCAGGGTCTACTTCTAATCGGAATTGTTGGGCGCAAGAAAAAACCCCTCTAAAAACTAAATGTTTTGACCTCTATATTTTAGCTCTAGCATAGATTTCTTTGCTAACCCCCTACTCCTTGAGCATCTCTGCAAATGTGTAACAATCATATGTTTTTGAAATACAATTCTATAAGTAATTTATCAAAAAATTTATCTGTCATTTCATATCAAGTGTGACATTACTTTCATGTACTACTCATGACCTTAGAGTGTGGGCACACTTTTGTTTACAACTTATAATAGGCTCATCTGTTGAATTCCAAGGATGACCAAGTTTAAAATGTGATGGATTCGTGATATAATTTGATCTATCTTGATACAGTACTCTATGATTCTATATAATTAATTATAAATCTATAGATTTGTAACTAGATAAGTTTTGATTACTATCTAAAAGGTATTTTTTTTTATAATTAATCATTTTATTAATTTGTAAATTAATACCCTTGATCAGATATTATATAACTTCAAATCTATTACTAATCTTGCAAGATAAAGTTCAATAACAATTTCAAGGGTCTAATGTTTCGAAAAAATAATTATACTTGATAATTATAATTGGAATGTTGTTATCAATTTCCAAGATTACATTTCTAAGAACCAAGAATGCGAACTAATTTGATTCGAGATCATCACATTTGATTATACTTATGCTTCAATCAATTGCCATGTCTAAGAGTAAGAAATGAGCAAGGTATTTTATAGAACATATGTCGTGAATAACTAAACCTGATTATTTTTAAAATAAAATTTAATTAGATAAAAAATCTTATAACTTATCAAGATAATTTATGTAAAACATGATGTAGTAATCATTTCTGTGCAAGATTAGGTTAAGAATTCCACCTTGCTTCTCTAAAACATTGGTCACTTCATTGAATAAACCTCTCAAACAAAGTTTAATGTAACAAATTAGCCCATTCTATTAATGTTGCTTGATCATGCGTTTTAAAAGTGAATTTTGCTAGTAATGATTGAAAAGTTGATTGCTAACAATAAACAGATTCCTTTTGAATTGAAAATATTATTCTATTCTTGAAACAAAACAATTGTTTTGCTCAGAGAAGCGATTTCTGTGGTATTAATGTTAAGCCAATTATTCGGATGAATCGCTTTTTCGACTAAATAACAAATCTAATTAAATTGATATAAAAACATAATTAGACCTAGCTTATCAGTCCAGCTAATTCGTGAATCGCCGCTAAACAAACAATACTAAACCCATAGTTATCAAGAGCATTACAACATCATTATTCTTGTAATTGATGATCAAGGTAGGTGACAGAAGTTCTAGAACATAGTATAAAACTTTTACCTTAATAAAAAAAAATTTTAAAAAAATGAGTTGAATTTTACTTGATCATTTAAAAAATCAAAATAAACTTGGTTAAACAATTATTCTTCCTTCAAAACACAACAAGATTAATCTAATATATAAATGAGCAAGTCAATTAAACAGGGACTTCAACTCTAAAGGAGAATACGGCTAAAATCAAGGGTCGCCATAGGGGGGGGGGGGTAAACGCGGATACCCCCTGAGATTTGAGATTTTTCCCAAATACCCCCCCTGAGGTTTTGAAAACCTTAACATTATGTCAATGGACAGATACTAGGTCTGCCGAGATTTTTTGGCCTCAGGGGGGGGGGGGGTAAACCCCCCTCAACTTCGAGTTGGATGGCGACCCCTGGCTAAAATACAAATGGAAAAGTTCCAAATTGCCTTGCTTTATTGATATTATTGATATTTTGAACTCAATCTTTGAACGATCTAGCACTCTTTTCAAAGCATAAATTCATAAACAAGTACCGCTCATTTAGAAGGGGTGAAATAATTCATCCCTCTTTTATCTATTGGAACAGATGTTCAAGTTAATAAAAGTGATGGCATATAGGCATGACCTGGATTGAAAATTTGAAACAAGAATAGAATATTCACCACAACGGGAGAGCAGATAAATTGGTTGCGCCGATGGTCTCATTGAAACAAATCGATAGATTGTCGAACTGTTCGGTTGAAAAAGTTGTCGGATTAATATTGAGTGTTATCTCCGTTGTTGTCATATAATTATTGTAATCCATAATCGATATGATTGATAAAAATGACAAAATCTTTGGGCAAAAATGCTTTTGATATTCTTCTAAATGAAGAAAAAGGAGTATTGAGTCCAAACTCCGACTCCTTTTCTGATGGCTTTTCGATTTACTCTGACATCCAGTTTAGCCCTTTTTGTCGTTAATCGAGCAAACTTTGTGAACCTAAACAAGATAAAGGAACATGATTAAATGGCAAAGTTTCCTGATTAGAAATGGACTACTTAATATTTTGTAAGAATAAGCAAGCAAAAATAGCGGAGATAGTCAATATTTTTATGTGAATGATATTTTATTTGGTCTCTATTATTCTTTGCAAGCTTATAATCCAGTCTATAATATAAATCAAGAACATGACACTTAAAACAAATAGATAACTTATTATTTTTTCAAATAGACTACATATGCAGTTTACCTTGCATTTATAACAAGTAAAATTGTTTAGTTAGGCTCAAGAAACATTTAGCGAATACCTATCTAATGAAGGAATTTGTACGAATTTATAAATCCTTGGGGTATTTAACAGATGAAACAAAAATTAACTATTTAAAGTAGTAGAAAAGCAATAGTGAAAAGTTTAACTTTTGAACAAGGAACAGAATATTCTTATTATTATAGATTTATGAACCAAATAATTATCAAATAAGAGATAATTAACATGATAAATTAAGCTCTTTCTGTAAAACACATTCTCTTTTCATAAAAATTAATGACTTTTAAATGAACTTTTGTCAGCAGCTAATTGTCAGCAGATATTCGAGATATCTCTGAGAGACTCTCAAAAACAACTTAAAGCAGTGTTGGGCAGCAAATTACCCTTCAATAGTTAAGTAGGGGAGTCCAGGAGGGGTGGGTTTAGCAATAACAATCCAAAGCTTGAATAAAATGGCCTCAAATGATAAAAAGTTGAGTTCAATTCCCAAAACTATTCTTTCCTAAAAGCTTGATTTTACTAAAATCCTTAACATTCCTTGTAATATGCAGGGTTAGTCATCCAACTCGATCTTCAATGGGAGGAGGTTAAAAATATCTTCCTGAAGTTTTGAAACCTCAAAAGGCTAGTGCTTGATTATAAACGTAAGGGTTTCACAAACCTCAGGAGGTGGGCTTTTTGGCAATTTTTGAACCGGAGGGGGTATTCCGCATATCCTCAACTATGGCCAACCCTGGTTATATGTCACTTTAATAAAGCTCCAGAGTTATTTATAAATGACATTATTTTGCCTAACAAATAACCCCTGCTTATCCCTGGTAGAAATCCTAGTCATTATATTCAATTGAAAGCCCGGCTAATATTTTGATGAGTTATTTGATCGTTCCTTTGAGTCACATATTTGTTGTGCAATCGTTTGGTAATAAATGCAAAAAATGGTCGAAACGGACGCTTCGGATCTGATTTCTGTTTCTAATCAAATCTCAATCGACTTTATAGACACAGAAAAAATTCTTTAATTAGAAATTCATTTACACTAAAAACTATGGAAACCATAGACAGACAAAAGTTTAAGAATAATTGAATTATTGTCGACAAGGTATTCAACTGTAAGATTTGACATGCCTTAATGTTTATCAATAATGTGACCTTTATAAAATAACAAACAAATTTAGCATAAAAATATACTGAGAATGTCAAGGAAATTAATCTAGTCAAAATAATTCCTAGAATTTAAAAAAAAGTTAACAATGTCTTTTTTATTAAATCCCTAGGGGAAATATTTTAACCTTGGTTCCTGATATTTTGCTCATTCCTGTAAATCTCCTATTGGATGCAATTGAAATATTTATTTTAATCAAGGTATATGAATTTAAAAAATATAGAAAAGATAATTTATAACCCTATATAATGAGTAAAAAATCCATGGTTAAATTCATTCAGGGTTAGCTGATCAATTGAACAACATAGGGGAGAGTGGGATATTTTACAAAATTTGACAGAAAATTGTTCAATCAATAAATGTTTCCTTTAAAGCACCTGTTACAATCGAAAATCAATATAAATGTGATCATAACAAATAAGTTGTTGACACACTTAATGGACCCAAAACATACAATGATAACAAATCGATTGAGCTAGATCAATCAAACTTAAAGCGCAAAAACGTCATCAAACTGTCATTCAATTGAATTCAATTTAATAAAAAGTTTAACCTGACATATTTCTTCAATACAACATGTTACTCTTTTGATTCAGAGATGCTCAAGGTAATTATACTATAGGTAACAAAAATGAACAAGGACATTATTATAATTTTTTCAAAAAAGAAAGAAAACTGTTAAAGAATATTTAATCATGCTCAACCTTGAACCAAGAAGAAAGATTAATTATGCCTTACTTAAAGTCAAAGCTCGTGGACACCCACCACATGAATAGATAAAATTGAATAACAAGAATAAAAAAGTCAATAACTTATTCGGTTTCTTTTGAAAGCATACTCTTTAAGTGAAAAGTCAAGTGTTTTGACTAAACGACTGACAGATCACTACTGAAAGTAAGTCTCAGAGCCGGTGACGAAATGGTTTGACAATCGCTGAGCACAGCATATGCCCAGACATGAGCTCTAACACAGACTTATGGATACCAATCACGAATAAGTAAAATAAATAGCCTTGATTAACCAATTAATAGTGAAAAAAAGAACCAGACTTAATAAGATTTGTCCAATCACAGAGCTTAATCTAGTTAAAGAAGAATTCACTTGTTTATCGAAAAAAAACGATACTGAACAAATAATAGTAATCAGTGATATTGTATTTTTTCTTTTACATCTTAACAAGTTGCTATTATTAAATTATTATTTTCTGCTTGATGAATAAATCCTAACTTATTCTGAGATAAGGATAATGATAATTAAAAAAGAGTAAGATGTAACAATACTACTTAATGATTTGAATGGAAAACAACCCGGATATAGCTTTGGTTAAATTAAGGAATGCGCAAGGTGGGAAGTCTAGCCAAAATATCTCCTAAAATTGGTCGACCTTGCGAATCCTAGCCAAATCTTTAGTTTAGATTGTTTATTGACAATTTCCATGTTAAAATGCACTATCTAAATGTCTAGTGCATTTAAATAGGCAAGATTCAAGTAAACAATTCTGAGAAACAAATTAAAAATAAATTTCTAAAATTATATTTTAGCAGATTCCTAGCTTAAG
>JAQIWF010000992.1:0-14122 GCA_034694965.1 Ceratozetes gracilis | reverse complement strand
AGAGATATATTTTAGGTTCAATAAGTTTATCATTCAAAGCAATGATTGAACTTAAAATTAATTCAATTGTTTATAACCATTGAATTGATGAGTATTTTAAGCTACAAATTGCGATATTATACTCAATATAAATAATATGAGATAAACAGGTAGAGCGAGAATAGATGAGAGAGAAGGGGAGGGAAGGAGGGAGAGGTGTTTTTCACAAACATTACATAATGGAAGTGTAATTTGAAGTGAACGCTAAATAAATCTTTTGATTTAGTCGAATGGTCTGAACAATAAATGTAATTATAATTTCAGAGCATTACTCTGTTTGACACATAAATAGTGGCAGTATTTTCACTTGCAATCCATGTATACATTACTATAATTGAGTGTAATTTTATTTCCCTTCAAATCAACTTTATTAACAGTACTTTAGTAATGATGAATCAAATGAGTCTATTGTCTGAGTGAGCCATCAACGAGTTAATCGTTCCCTTCATTCCCACTAATTTTCTGCTCCTCTATTCACTCACTTTTCATTAAATCAAACAATTCTTCATAAATAGAATCCCATAAAAGACATGATAATAATGCCACTCATCATCTCAATTTACCATGCTCATTTGTGATGACCCTTTCTCATCAAATACTATAAGGTTTGTCCATTTTTTGATTAAATAATTATGAGCCATGTCATTATGAATAAACTCTGGTCAACTAATTTACTTAAAATAATTGGTTAATAACAATTAACCATAATTATTATTCAGAATATAATTGAGAGAACTTTCCAATTCCAATTAAGACAAGGGTCATCATCCAACCAGAATCTGAGGGAAGGGTAAAATGGGACTCAATTCTTAGGGGGTATCTGGGGTGGGAAAAATAGTGACCAATTTTTAAGATTGTGGCCAAAAAAGATGTCATTTTACTTAAATATACATAAAATAATAACTTTTTGCCTAAATTCTCTTTAATTTCCCGTTTAAATACAATTTAAATCCAGTTAAATTAACTAATTTAAATTAGCAAAATCGGGAGGGAGGGTTGGATTTTTTTTCGCAGAGCTCAGAGTGTATTTTTAAAAAATCTCGAACCTCAGGGGGTATCTGTTAATACCTCCTATGACCTCTGAATTAAGATATTATTTTAAATTAAGGTTGATTAAAATTGACCACTTTTGCTGTATTCATCAGTGAAAGTTACCAAATCTAAATTAATTTAAATTTGTTCTTGGCTCTAATTTTACACCAAAGAATATATTAAAATTAGATTTAAGAGATTTTAGTAGTAAACTAAATAAGTAATTTGTAGCAACTTATCCAGTAGATTTAACTAATTTATAAGATATTGCAATCAAAGACATTAAATCTTAGACACTAACAAGAATTCAATTGGGAGTTACTCTCTTATAATGGCCTCTTCCGAGTGATTCTCATTGATTGTGTCAATTAGAGTAGAGCTCACTTTAATGGAAAATAAGCTAGTCCAGTTTTTCTGGTAATTAAGAGCAATATTTTCAAATACCTTATAGTTAGCAACAAATTGCAAAATACATTACAATGTTATTAACGTATAGTAAGTGTGAAACAAATACTCGTAATGTCACACAAAATGTAATTTTCTTTGCACTCAAATAACAACTCAAAGCATTAGAGGAAAAACGAGACGAATTTAATATCAAGTTTTCAATTCTTGATTTATTTCAATAAAAGTTTGTGTTTGATGTAAAACACATCTCGGATATTGATTTAGAGAGCATTTGATGGAAAGGCGTACTCAGTATACAAATATCGACAAAATCAGAGCTCTTCAGCCCTTTAAAGGGGGACTCCTTTCAAACTGTTATCATGATTTCAAAAGCAATGAGTTTCAAATGAAGCAAAACATTTGAGATTAGGGTTGGGTCAGACGTCATTAATAACCAAGGCAAATTGCTACAAATTTGGAGCACATTATAGTCTGAATCTGAGTCCAAATTGAATACTTTCTCAAATAAATATTTGGTTCTTTCATGTCAACAGTCATAATGTATGCCATCCCTTATAGCCATCCCTGTTATGCAAACGGAGAACACAGGGCTCTAAAACTGAGATCAAAGTTATTCTATTCCTTCTTATTGTAATTGTATTGGGAATCAAATATTGCAATCAAATGCAAATGTATTTCCAACTCTTATGTTCAGTACATTTGAGTTCCCCTTATATTATGTTTAAAGCCTGCAATCACTCGAACCGTTTTTTGGTTACCTATCACTCTATCCATAGATCAAAACGGACTCAAATCACAATCATTTCTATGATACTTCTATTCTGGATATTAGTAGTGTACCTGATACAATTACTACCAATTCTAGTTTTGATTAACATCTCATCTATTTTAATAGGTTCAAGCACTCAATAAACTAGTTAACCACAATCCGTTGATATATATGATGTTTTAGTTAAATTTTGAATTGAAATTTCAACTCTACCAAGATCAGACTTAAATATAATTTTATATTTCGTGTAAGGAATAATTCCATAATGTGTCTTTTAAAGGAAGTTTGCAAGTTTATATAAATATTAATAAAGATATATAAAAAGTTTATTTACTGGATAAAATTAAATTTTATATTTTTAGCTGAATTTTCAAGTAAATGATCCTCACTTATCACTTTACTAGAACAGTGTTAGAAATTAGCATATTATGGTGCTTTACAGACACGATTGGCTTCATTATAAATAGTTCCTGGACTACAATGATAAACGATCTTTCCAAAATTACCTCCTCCATTATTTATGCACTCATGATAAATTGTTTTGTCCTTAGGGTCTGCGAAAAATCCAGAGGCTGTGCACTTAAATTGTTGATCAGGTTCAACAACTGGTCCCGAAGTTGGCTTATCAGTGGGGGTGGGTTTTGGGGACTGGATATTACTTTTGGTTGTCTTTCGATTTGGAACATTAGTTGGAATGTGATTAGACATCGTTGAGGTCGTTATTGGCGAAGATGTTGGAGTGACGTGGGTTTCATCGATAACAGGATCAGAGCCCTCCACTGAAAGTTAAGTTTCAAGTAAGTTAAATGTACTTTTATATGAACTTGGTATTGTCCACTTAAGATATCCTCAAACAGGACGTCTTGAAATGATCAATTCTAAGCTCATGGAAGGGAACAGACCTCCATTTAAGTGTTTGCTTATTGTTTTAAGCAAAGGATATTTTCCTCCTCCACATAACCCCTTGAAGTCGTCGGTGTCAATAGACCAGACCATTCCACCGCCTAATCCCTTAGTTTTTACGAAATCCACTTTTTCTTTGATGCTCTGCTCGTCATCAAAGCCTATCCATTGGTTTCCATTGACAGCATAGGGCACTCTCTGGGTCTCCTCCCGATACACTTTCCAATTGGCATTTTTCAAATTTTGGCAAATCTTATGGGTAATTATTAAAATCAAATTAGTAAGCAAGCTAATCTATAGTTAACAAAATATTTTTTCATAAGAATAAGAATCTAATATTCAAATTGAGAAGGAGTATAGTCCAGAGTCCGCCACCTTATGTGCGATAAACAAATTATATGTACTCTAATACTATTGTGAGTAGTATTGTGTAGTATTGAGAGCCATTGTATTCATGAACAGAATAGGCATTTACCTCGTTATAGCCCAATGTGCCAACTAATCTGGTGTAGGGGCCAGCAGCTCCACCCGCACCTGTAGCAGCTGCACGAACACCAAAGTTACTAGGTGATGCCAGAGTAAATGTGCGGCCATAGAGCGGCATTCCCAACACCTAAAAGAGTATAACTCATGTAAAGAGTAATTAACAAATAATGAGAGAAAACTTACTATTTTTTTGGGATCGGCTCCTAATTTAAGCCAATAGTCGACTGCAAATTGAGTCGTGAATTCTTTGTCCAAATCACTGTCTTCTGGTCTGGGATAGAGTGGGGCGTTATGTGCTGTTCAGGCAAATGGTTATATTACAGAATATTTGGTTTAAATTTTCAGCCATACCTGTTTGATTCTCCCATCCACCATGGAAATCGTAAGTCATCAAGTTAATTATATCAAGATACTTGTTCATTTGTGGCACATCATATGCCCTGTCAATTGTGGGTTTGCCAGCAGACACAGCAGCGGTGAGTAAGAAGCCGTGGGGTTGGAAGGCTTCGTGCAATTCACGCAATAACTCGATGTAATGCACTTTATCCTCATCAACGCCCGGCTTGCGGTCAGCGTCACCCTGGGCTTTCATAGCAGGATACTCCCTATTAAGAACAACTATTGTTTATTAATTTTCTAGTTAACTATTGAATTTACCAGTCCATATCTAAACCGTCAAATTGGTACTTTTCGAGGAACTTGACCACAGAGTCGACAAATATCTTCCTCGAAGACGGATTACTAACCATTCGGGAGTATTTGTCTGACCCTTCATTCCATCCGCCAATTGCTATGATTGTAGTCATGTGTGGATTCACTTTTCGCAAGTTATTCCATCGGCGATACATTCCTTATTGCAAATTAAATATATGAACAAACATTTTACTGAGAAGTGAACACATCATCGAGAATTCAGTAAGAACATTTTAGTAAAATGATCAGGCTGATATTTTGATAATTGCTCTTAAGCATAAATAAAAACTTACCTCTTCCCCATTGCATACCACTATTCCAATTAGTGTCACCGGTGTCCAGATCAGGATCAAATACGGCGATGGTATTGTCCGGGTTCAATTTTGTGAACCCATATATCATATGAGTGCATAGGTTAGGGTTGGCGTCTTCGGCCGCAAACTAATCAATCAAATGATTATTTAAAATTCAAAATATAATAATTACTTTACTTTTCCATCACCAGGTCTGTAGAATGACCATGATCCCCAATAACACACCACTTTGTACTTCTTGTTATTTCTATCTGAAATGTTAATTAAATATTTTACAACAAATTATTTTTGATGAAAGATAAAGTGTTAATTAATTTATAAAAAAAATAAGAAATTTGTCAAAATACCCAAGGTCATGATAAGATAATTTAGAACTCATGGTTTTAAAAAAATTACCCTACCATTAAAGGGAAAGTTTCTTGAAGATTTACATTCTTATCTAATAAATCAGTAAAAATTGCCTGGATTTACCTTATTACAAAATTGTGCTCTTTCTTAAAATCCTTGATGAACAAATTTTTAGATAAAGCATGTCAATGTATTTATCAAGGATTGTTTTTGATATTAAAGCATACAGGGAAAATCCGCTTTATATCAGATTTTTACATGCTAATAATTTTTTATTTATAATTATTATTAATGTTCATAATTCTAGTCAGTCTAATTGCATCTATCAAGGTTGAATCTCTAATTTTTTGGTGCTTAAGACAAAGAATATAAAATTGTATCAAGAATTAAAATTAATAACAAGAATATTTAAAAAGACTTACCTTTTGCCGCATAGACAGTGGTTATGAATACAAGAATTGTGAGAATTTTAATATCAAACTTCATTTCAAATGTGAATCGATTGCAGTCTTTCCCAACTCAGACCTAATAGTTGTCGAATATGAGTGAACTGTGGCTTCAGTTTATATATTAATCAAAATGAGATACAATTGACTCGATTTGAATAAAAAGTCAATTATAGGAAGAATATATGTTATTAAATAGCAAACAAGCAAGTGGCAAACACATATGTGCCAGGATATCCCTGCCCAAATGTGGAACAAATGCGGGCTATCACTTATAAATAGATCATTAGTTAACCCTAATGTAACCAGCTTATTCAAGTGAATTATACACTTGTGTATTTGCCTTATTAATTATCTTTAATGAAAATAATATTTTTCTTATGAAAATGAAAGCGATAAATGAAAAGTTGCCAAAAATTAATGCAATAATTATTTATTAATACATAATATATTAATTAATTGAGCTAGTGTAAATTAATATTAAATGGTATAATTCTTAAAGGTTGAGGATGAGATCATTCTCAGGGTCTTATATATATGCAAGAATTGTATTACATCATCCATGTGAATGATTTTAGGGAAGGGTTCAAAACTTAAAAATCAGGATTTACAAGAGTGGAGAATGTACTAGTTGAACTAGAATTTAGTTTTCGGGACTTCCCTTAGACTTTGACCTTTAAACACGAAACAAACTTCTCTCTTGAGTTCTTGAACTCCTTGTTTATCCCTCGTATTCTAATTCTATATAAATTGCCAATAATAAAAGTTATGTCTATTTGCACCATGTTAAATAATCTCTCAATAGAAGAGTTTTAGCAATAAGGAAAATTCTCAACAAAATAGAAATTTCTACTTTTTTGTTTTCAATTTAGCAATCACATTTAAAGTTATCATATAAATGGGTAATTTAGTGAAATGTGCAAACATAAGTATAAGAACTAGTTACATCGTGATTGATACAAAAAACTGTATTTCAAGTAATGTGAATGAACCTGAGCGTGTGAAGATAGACATAAAACTTGATCAATTCACATCTCAAAAGTGATATATTCCTTGAGAAAAGTGAGCAGTGGCGATTTGTTAAGCGAGACGTTGAGACCAGTGACCTTGGATTGGGTGCAAAATGCTTTTGAAGTCATTCACAACGTATTTATATGTTTGAAGGGTTTGTAAGCCTTGAAAACCAGTTTTTCGGTAATCTCTTTGAGAGTCCAACCAAACACACCATTCAAACAGTGGAAGCGCCGGTCATTTAATGCATTCAAATCGAGTAAGTTTTCAATTTATTCATATTTTTCATCAATATATTCAATAATATTCAATCCATTTTTATTATTTGATTTATGCCTATCTATACTTGCTCAATTCTTATCGTAATTCAACCATATAAACAAGGTTAATACTGTTATTTAGCTAACATTTTAGTCATATCATTTCAGTTATCGTTTTATTTGCTCTATAATAATCATAATAATTTGATTTGAAATGAGCAAGGTCAAGTTCGTTAAAAATAAGTCTGAACTAATTCTTTGAGGCTAATAAAGAGTAAACTTGATATCTATGACAAATAGCGATAATTAGTGCTAACTTCAACTAGAGCCAAATTAGCTAAGAATCAAAAAGCTATCATGAGTAGTTTGCATTATTTTGTTAAGATCAATTAATATGAACTTCATACAATGCATGAATAATTGAGATATTGAACATTCTTGCTAAAACCATTGTGATGCGCAGCCAATCGAGGCATCAAAATGTACTCGAGTTTTTTGAACCGACTATTGACAGTCTTGTGATTTCATAACAAGTTTTGCAAACAGAGGTTGACTTAACTCTTATCTCAGTTTTTCTAATAACTAAATGAAAATATTATACAAAGAGTCGTCTGAAGAGAGTGTGAGTCAGAGCTATGACTGATGTTGTCGTGGCTTCCAATACATCAGATTCACTCCTGATTCTCAATAACGAGGATATTTTAATCTCAGCAAAAATAAGTGCTAAGACTCTACTCATTCCGTTTGCGATATAATCGGTGTTTGAGAAGTGCATGAAATGAGAACTCTCTTCACTACTCATAAAGTTTTAGTTTTACAAAAGTTTTTGAAACTTTGGCCAAAAGTTTGACACAAAAAAGCGTGAATTAAAGCTGTAATAAGTGTGTGAATAATGTTTCGTTTGATAGAGAATTGGCCGCAATTCAGAGCAACGATTGTCAACATTAATATGGATTTGCATTCTTTGGTCCGATCCATAAGAAGTAGTAATAATAATAACAATAATAATAATAACCAGAAGAGTAGTGCAAACAGCAATAGTCATCGGGAAAATGTAGCTGAATGTCACGCTGACAGACCTGTCCGTCTGGATCGCCTCCTTGAGCAAGATCCAGCTGGTCATGAGGTGCAAATCATGAACTCGTGGTCATTGGTCCACAAAAGTCCTCACATTAATATTCGCAGTGAAGGCCTATTTGGGAAACGAAGACCAGTAGCCAAGTCTACTGATTGCATGAGAGGTCGCACTGGTTATAACAAAGGTCTTCACGTCTGGACTATTAAGTGGCCGGCCGATTGTCGCGGAACTCACGCTATGGTGGGGGTGGCCACTGAAAGTGCCCCACTCCATTGTACAGGTATGTGTTATTAACACATATTTCAACTATTTTTTGCCCCTCAATTCATTTATCTCAAACTTATTGACTGATAATAGCTAGATCATTAAGATCGGTGTCAGGGTTACCCAAGAAAAAAAGGTTAAGCTCAATATTTTGAGAGACACCACTAATTTTAACATTACATCTATTGCACAATGCTAGTTTAAAATATGCCCTCATCCCCCTTAAGTTCAAAGATCTTGGGTAACCCTGAGTTAGTTAATCATTATTTACTGTCTAGAGATAAAGAATACGAAAAACACTTAATTTAATAATCTAGTTCAACTCTTTTAATAAATTATTTACGTAAATAAAGTAGTACTTCCAAAGAAAATTAATATGTTTGCAAGATGATCTTAGTATTGATTGACAATTGAATTGAATTTATTATTTTTAATCTGATTTTAACAAATTTTAATAATTTTATTCGGGGAACCATCCATTCCCAAGACCATTGGTGGTATTTAGAATTTGTTAGATTGACCTAGTGCATTTGTTGCAGGTTACTGTTCATTAATTGGTTCGAATAGCGAGTCGTGGGGCTGGGATTTGGTGCGAAACAAGTGTTACCACAACCAAAGCGAACACATTTACCCGAAATGGTTGTCACAAAATGAGATCTTCGACATTCCCGATGAGCTGATGGTAGTGCTGGATATGGATGCCGGCACATTGGGCTTCATAGTGGACCAGGTCTACTTAGGGGTGGCCTTCACTGGACTTAAAGGCAAAACATTATTCCCCGTAATCAGCACTGTATGGGGTAATGGAGAGATTGGCATTAAATATGAGCTCTATCTGGAGCCCAATCCACTCCTTCTCAAAGAGTGTTGTCGTCAAGTGATCCGCAATAGTGTCGGCAAACGAAGACTGTCTGCCATCAAAAGCCAATTGCATTTACCGAACAAATTGAAGAATTATTTAACCCAATGAATGCCAAATGAGATTAACGTGGTTTGTGGTCAACCATCACTTCATTCAAGCGATTCATCACTTATTTATTTATTTCTCATTGAAAACAATTTAGGATTAAATGAATTAATTTCTAATTATTAATTAATTAACAATTTTTAATAGTAATTAATTTGTGCGGAATCGCAGCACAGAATAAGTAATTATATTTTTCACCTGATGTTAATTCAATGCTCAGAGAATTATACCTTTTTATTAATTTTTGCTACCAATAAATAATTGATTTTAATTTCTCAAAAGGAGCTAGCATATCTACTTGATTAATCTACCCTTCTCTTTGATTTTCAACTATTTATCATGAAAAATCAATACATCATTGAGTTTCTCAATTCTCTTTGTCTCTCAGATAGATAATCTTAAAAGTTGCAATTTTGATGGAATAGTTAGTAAGTCATTAACAAGATGATTTCAGTATTATTTGAGTATGATCAAATTGATAAGTTGTAAGTTAATAACAAATAATAATATATTCATGTCAAAAGAATAATTGTCTTGGTAACTATTGATAATTGGCAATAATAAGCTGATAGGTGACCATGGCAACCAGAAAAGGGTTAAGTTCGATAAGAAATGTGGAGCAATCAACTCTGTAAGGGGCCTACAATACGAGACCTTGATTAACTGAAACTCCCCTCACATTCCTTGGTTTGCGCCAAATAATTATCTCGTCATAAAAGCAACAGTACGTTACACTTAGGGCATGGACCCTGGCTATCGGTTGAACTAGATGCAACAACAAAATATTTGACAAGTAAGTAATAAATTCGCTAACAGTGGGGAATGACCCTGTTCTAATGTCAAGTTTGAAAATGAGCTCTCACTTGTGTTTGATTGCATCAATTTTTATATGAACTTGCATTGAGTCCAATGAACTGTCCCTATGAATCATGAAAGTCATTTGTTAGGAGAGGGGTGAATATTTTGTTGACCATTTGCATTATGATAACATATGTTGTGGTAATAAGATTGAGTGATAGAGTGTACTAATGTGTTGACAAGGGATCAATTGAAATGATGAGTGCCATGCGCTCTGTCACCTCTTTTCATGGATGCTAAGTAAATGTCGTAATAAATGAGACATTTATTTGTAGGCAGAGTAAATAATGTCAATAAGGTTGTTCTTTCTCATTTTGGTTTTTATCTTTTAATTTAATCAACTATGCTGCTTGCTCAATTTACTTTAAGTTCTATATATAACTAATTGTGTATTGATTACCATGCTTATCTAATAACGTAGCTAGAATGATGAGAAATGCTAGAAAATTGAGCTTAAAATTTGAAGAAATGTCATTTTTGATCCTAATTTAGTGCAAATCCTAATAATAATGTTTTGTGAATCAAATCCAAAGTCTTTTCATTTGTTTTCCTTATTTTAAGACATGTTTTGCTAAATATTCCCAAAACTAATGCCTTAATAATAATAATAATAAACTTATCGTTTGACAGATGACCAGTCAATAGGACTCATCTTTGATAGGAAGGCCGTGCCTTTTGTCGGTGCACTCGACCATAGACTACAAACACTACACAAGTTTGGGTCAATCGAGAGGTCTCTGATTCCTGGGTTTGGATGAGAAGGAGTGGTCCGAAGATGAAGTTAACTCATCAACGAATTACTGGCCGTATAGACAGTACCCCGGAATCAGTGCTCGATTGGCTCGAAGAACAACTCGAGTGCAGAGGCATTGACGCTGTCGTCTACACCCGATATATCCTAAGCCTTCTTCAGGACTACGACACCGATGACGATGAAGAGGTGGCCCAACAGGTCTCTGTCCGGGACGTAAGTGGCTTCTGTTGCGAACGAGTGCTAAGAAGACACTCAAATACGAGGGAAAACCTCAAACCTGTCGCTACTAACAAATGGAAGCACAAGAGGTATCGGAGTGCCTGTCCTGACATCGGACAGGACTGTTGGCCCCACTACCAGTGCTGTGCCAACAGCGACAATGAGAGGAAGTTAGCTGTTGTCCAGTGTCTTAAGTCTGCATCAGAACAGGTCTGTCCCTTATTTGTGACAAACTTTTATTCTAAGCATCAATTGTTTGGTCAGGAGTTTGGGATCGAATCGTTTGTCGACGAACTGTGCGCTAAACTCAAGAACATTAAACTTATGTCTGAAACTGTCACCGAATTGAGCGTTGAATCCAAGACTGAGATAACAAACAACAATAGCGTCAAAGTGTCACCGAAGGAACAGGCGATGAAATATTATGCAGCCTTTCCCGCCCTCGACAACAATTGCAACGAAGACACAACTCTTGTTCCCAAAGCAGATGTTGAGGTGAACTTACGTAAAGTTCCCACCAAAACATCCTTAGATAAGATCAAATGGAACGGACAGAAGATAATTGAGTACATTAATGGTAGCAATACTTCTGATGGACTGACCACTGATCCGATTGAATGTCAAATCAATGGAAGCACTGAATGTCTGCAAAGTGAACAAAAGGACAACACTCGAGATGTCGACTCAATTGTCAGTAGAGATAAGGTGGAGATCAAAGAGCCGAATGTGAGGCCGAACTTCTTCTATTGTGAAGAGATAGAGTCGAATGTTATGGATGTCCCGCCACTAGTCGACAATCAGAGTCCAAATGTGAGCTACTGTTTAGTGGACGACACGGACGAAGAAAACGATAAATTTGAGCGATTAGTAAATAAATTCAACCGAAATATCGCATCGATTTGGTCGACAACTGATTCCAACCCTGTTTTGGTCAAAAATGACAACATCTGGAGTTTCGACTCATCCTTCTCTTCAAATCAGTCGTCGGCCACTCCTAGCCCTAAGACGTGTGCAATAGATCTATGGTCTTGTCTGTCAATGAAGGAGTTAAACGAGACATTGAGCAAAAGAAGGGATCAACCGCTCGACTGTTGGACCACTAGTGTCCTTAAATCGCTTAACTCTTTTACTGACGACGGCTTTATCGATGATAATCACGATCTGTTTGATGATGACATCAATTGGTGTTTCGGTGGCGGTATCTCCAAAGAGGCGAACAGAACAAGTCTTTTGAATCACGAAAAGAACAGTCCATTTATTGAATTCACTTCAAGCGGGAAGTCGTGGCAAAGCGACTCCCAATTGACTAAACTCTTGTCTTTGGCCTCATTTCTGGAGCGAACCGACAATCGGTTGAGTCCTGTTATGGATGAGAATTTGTTGACCTCCTCTAAGACACACTTCCAGCCCATAAAACAGGACTCCTTCGAAACAGGAGAGTCGGACGAGGAGTCCAATTGTGACGTAACTGATAATGAAGTGAACAAACTTGTCATCTGTTCCGATAAGTGTCCCAATAATGGCGATACTAAACCCGAGCAAACTTACGACTCTCTAACTCTCCGACCAATCTCCACATCTTTTGGAGAATTGGCATCTTTTATGGGGCCGTTCACTGACTTTGATTGGAGTTGCACTCAATATCTCAGAGTCGAAGAAAAGGACTGTCAAATGAGGTCTGTCTTTGTCTCTTTGCATTGTCATATAAATTGCTTTCAATTGATTCTCTTCTTTAGTGACAAATCGACAAATACTGAGTCGGAAGTTCCCGTCGATGTCAAGACAAAGTTGTCTGCAATAGTTGAGACCAGTGCTGAGAACGAACCCGAATATCAAGATCTGTATCAAATGATTAATGAAGTTCTTCGCAATGGTATATCAGAAGGGAATACTCCTATTGGGACGTCCTCTTTGACCGCTTCAGACTGCGAATCAAATAGCATTGACATCACTAATGGCGAGACGAGCGGATCAAACAACTTATCCATCAATTGTTATTTGGACAGCAATAGCGCCGATTCTGTGGACTGTTTGTTCGCTGACTCACAATTGAATGGCCGACAAAAGGCTAACGACTTGGAGAACACTTCGGAGTATACCGTCGATGAGCTCTTCGCAGATGAGTTGGTCTATAAAAACAATAATCCTTACGAAGACTTTGGCGATTGTGAAGAATTCGATGATTTTATCTCTGAAGAGAAGTACGATTCGATTTATTCGGCGTCTCTTTGCGATTACCCGACACCTCTCTCTTTGCCGAATACCAATCGAATGGCTTTCGACTCACAAATGAATTTGCAATACAAGCGCCGACATAATTATCGTAAGTGTCTGTCCATCATTTGTTGAACACTTTCTAATTGTCATTCTGTGCGTACAGATGTCGGACATTTGAGTGGTGGACGAAAGCCGTGCACTTTCTTCATCGAAGGTAACTGTAAGCGAAGTGATTGCAAGTATTCGCATGACATCAGTGCCATTACCTGCAAATACTGGGAGGAAGGCTTTTGTTTTAAGGCCGGGTTGTGTCCCTTTCTTCACGGATATGTTGAGTGAGTCCATAATAGGCATTAAGTCGACCCCATATTCACTGTTTCTTCGATTTTAGTGACGCGAATCAAACAAATGTCGGTTTATTTGAGAGTAATTCGTATGCAATTGAATCCGAGTCAGACTTTCCTTCCCTTTCGTTAAAATCTGTGGACAGCGAAGAGATTACTCCGATTGGATCGGAAGCTAAATCCTCTGACGATTGTCTGGAGCAACACTTTTTTGATTTTCGCACCAAATCGGTGGCCGACAGCAATGGAACGGTTGGCTCTTCGAAGGCGAAGCTACCGATTGCTGTCTTCATGAAGAAGAAGCTGAGGAAACGCAAAGACAGAAATTTGCAATAAATATATTAAAACAACAAATATATTAAAATTAGTCATTAATTAAACAAAACTAATGTATCGTATTTTGACTGTTATTGTCATTAAGAGTATGTTATCGGAACTCAACGTCTTATTTGAGTTTCGAGTCAATAAAATCATTGAATCGATCGATGAAATGCTTGTCTCTCAGTATTTTACGAGAATAGATGGAGTCAATTATTTTAATCCCAAATAAAGCAAGGTTATCTGTTGAAAAGTAGACTTAAGCTGCGTTTATACGGGCGAACTTAAGCAAGTAAACTTGACTTATTTGCGTTTATACGGAGACTTACTCCAGTAAATCGAACTTATTTCAAGTCTGCTACAGACCCGTTCTTAAGCAAGTAGACTAACTCAA